>CM042570.1:3125000-3177500 GCA_023630585.1 Cranoglanis bouderius
ATTAACTTCGAGGTGGTAACAGTAACTTTTTTTTTTTTTTTAATTGATTATTTTCCTAGAACAGCCCCCACACGTGTTTAATTCCTTACTTATTTAGAGACATAGGTTTCAAAATTCACAAAACCTTTGTGACTATTACTTCACGTCAACATGAATCCATCGGCCGTCTAAAATCCCAGCCTCATTTTCATCTGTGGAATCGGATAATGATGAAGTCCTAATAAACCGTTATCCAAGTGACGGAGGTCAGACAGCTGATGATAACACGAACGTCTTATTTTAAAAAAAAATTAAGTACTTCCTAATTGGATGACCTTTGACCCCACGTGGGCTGAAGTGTCTCCGATGTGAGCGGCTGATTCTGAAAGCACGTTTATTAGGCCCGATGAGCGCTTTCACTGGTTTCAACTAAAACTAATGGGTCAGCGTTGATGCTCTAGGGTCAACACTATGAGTCTCGGAACACGAAATTTAAAGCATCCTTGAAGGTGCACGGTGAATAATAAATCATTCAATATACACATTTTTAACTTCCCAGGCACGTCTCTACACCTTTACCCTTATAAAGAATACACGGCTCTATGTATATGCATGAACATGCAAATTCATTCCCAATACCCTCCTGCCAACCCCTCCCCCAATACCCTGTTTATTACTTATGTTGTAAACTATTACGAAAAAAATAAATAAATAAAATAAATGTTACATCTGCTGTTAAAACATAATTACCGAATTAGCTAGCTGCTGGTTAACCAGCTCGTGTTTATCACCCAGGATTTGAATCTCGATTCGTATCATTATATTCAGCCTATCCTGTCCAAAATATAAAAACACACCAACCATGCAATGTTCATCGATAACATTAGCAAAGTTAACTAGCTAGCTATGTACGAGGAACAGCAAAGAATACAAGCATTTCAGAGATGAAAGGAAAGAAGAGCAAAAACCAACTCTGCATTCTGACTGACGCTGGTATTCTGGTAAGTTGCTTCATATCCCTGCTGGGAAAAAAAACAACAAAAAAAAAACCCCGATAGAAACCATCACAGACATTCTAATGGTTTCGACTACAAGCACCATTACAAACCATCAGCTGTTAACCATTAAAGCCATTACCAAACGTCAAAGGTGTTCTACTGGTCCTTAATGGTATCCACTAGACATAACATGCCACCAACAGAAGGCAACAATTACAATTCCCATTAAAACCATTACAAATTCTGAGGGTTTCTTTTGGTTTTTTTCAGCAGAGATGTTTTCAACCTTAAAACCCACAGGACAGAGTTACTCTTTGTCATGGTCGAAAATCCGTTTAAAAGTGACTGATGCTAATTTTTTAATCGTTGCTCCGTTTTCAAATGGCGTTACAGCTGTAACTCGTAGTGCGCTAATTCTGCCAGATATTACAAGAAGTATTGACTTTAAAATCGCCGAGTCCACTTTTAAAATCCGTTTTTTTTACACCCAGGTGCGCAGTACTTCATGCTGTTTGTTTGCTGACAGAAAGACATGCACGAAACAAGAGTGTACATAATGCTGCCAAATGCTAATTAGCTAAAGTGCACCTGTGTTCATTTGCATGCATGTTTTTAGTTGATTACCCGCTAAAATGGCCACCCCCACCATCGCTAGAAGTTATATAAATAGCGCTTTTCTAAGTAAATCTGCCCCCCATATGTTCTAAAATGCACTGCTTGTGACTAATGAGGAACAGATGGATATTTACCGCAATACATCATCAACACATCTATGGGAAGTCTGGGACCTGCACAAAATAGCTTGCGTTTCAAACCATTCAATGATACTTTATATTCGACTTTTTGCTTATTTACAATTTAGTCCCCTTTGGTTGGAACATATCCATATAACACTTCTTACGCAATACGTCCATGGTGATCCAAAGTTTGTTTGTGGCCACTTATCTATACCCATCCATGATCACTCACCGTGGTTTTGTCGATGTGGTCCTGCAGCGAGTCGATGAGCAGGTCTCCGACAGGCTGCCAGCGACATTTGACCTCCTCAGGTCGGCTCAGGTGCACGTCCAGCTGGTCCATGGCGCTCTGCAAGTCCTGGAGTTTCTCCAGAGACCGTTCCACCTGCTCGTGCCAACCTCCCGCGTGTCCGAGAAGCCTCTCCCAGCGCTCACGCACCTCGGCTGCCTGCTTTCGGATCGCCCTCGCGACCCGCTGGGCCTTCTCCTCTGGAGACAACTCTGAGAGAAGAGGAACATGAGAGAGACATGGAAGGTAAGTACTCCTCAAAGCCTTGGTGCATGCATTATCACGGTTTCCAATGGCTGCTTTGGTTTAAGGAACCATAAGTCCAAGGAAACTTTCAAAGAGAACTAACAGAACAGTGCAAGCATCAAGAATTGGGATTGTATAACCTGAGTCGTGCCAAGCTACTTGAATATAGAGTGGGCAGTGATGACTCGATTCGCTTTTGCTTGACTGCTATGCACAAACAAATGACAACGTGAAAATGCAAAGTTTAGCTTTTACGTCTACTTCTAGCTTTTACTAGAAATTCTATTAATTTCATAACCAAATACCATCAAGGACTGCCTAATTTCACAGGAGGAGTCCATTTCACTCACTATGCAACTTTTCAACCACAGACTGTCGGAAATAATGTTTACTCGCCACTGACTTCTTTAAACAATCTCTTTATGTTTTAAAGACATAAAGCTGTAAACTTTCTTCAAACCACTGACTATATCTTGCTCCAAAAATCTCACCAAGTCACGGTGTTCAGAAGTTTGTTTATCTGTCAGAAGCTAGTCCCCAGATATGTGCATAAACAGAAGTGTGGATTTCAACCTTCAAGATTCGGAAGCTTGTGGCCAGAAAAATAAGTATCAGATGATTTGGGCCCCTAAAAGAGACCATTCAAGTGAGATAATTGGAAAGGGTAAAGCATTATTCTTTGGCAGAAGCTTATGGAAGCTTGGAACCACCCACTTTACATCAAAATGGCAAAACGTCTAACGAAGATTGGGAAGTGACCAATTATTCATACTTTGTACATACTGTGGCCAGCAGAACCAACATCTCAATAGATCTCAATAGAAAGCATCCATCGATTGGCCTCAGAAATATGTAACCCACCAACAAGGAAGGATTAAAATCTTCATTTTCAGTGACGGCCATTTTGATGCACTTGGAATCCTGAAGGCCTCTGTACAGTATATTCATTATCACTATTGTTTTAATGCTTTGGACAAATGCCTGCCACCTTAAAAGCACTACATTGCTTCATTTGTTTTAGCTGTAAATCCTTAAATCCTATCTTGGCTAGGTTACTGATTAACAATAAATAAATAAATAAATAAATTGTTGGAAGGATTGATGAGGAAAATCCATTATTAATGTTTTCAAATGAACTTGGATCCACAACATTTCGTCCTTTTAAAGCTTTTGTTTGACTTCTGAATCCACTGCCAAGCCTCAAATCTATTTAGGAAGGAATAAAGAGGGAACATATTGTCACTGTTTTCAGTGCATTTGGAAGCCTCAAGCTGTGCAGCTGAGCATCCTTGAAATTTGCTCCTGAATCTATCGACCAGCCTGAAAGTTGTTTGGGGAGGATTAAAGGGAGAGCGCTGTTAGAGAAAGAACTGTCCTGGGGCACGGCTGAGAGGTGGTGCAGTACTGAAGACCTGAGGATCTTCATCTTTCAAGACAATAAAAGATCTGAGAAATGGCAGTAATCTGTTTCCTGGCGTTTGGGTCAGATTTGTATCGGAGGATTAGAAGTGCTAGAGGTGATCCTACTGTCAGAAATTCGCCCTTGCCGGAGGGCCGGCTTGACAACAATCCAGCTGTCATCTCTCATCAAGCAATTTGCTCCAGTGCATGACGTTTCTTATAATAAAGAAATACCATGAAAGTGCAGCTCATGGAATTACAATGTTTGACATTAGATGCCCAAGTGATGGATTGGTGTCCCTTGCACCCATAGGCTCTCTGCAACCCTGACCAGGATAAAGCTGATACTGAAGATGAATGAATGAATGTTAGACATTTAGTTATGTGTCAATCCCTGGAGTGCCTTGCATATTGGTAAAATGTTCTGCTGCTTTTTTCAATATAATTTTAAATCATTCATTTCACTGGCAAATATCTGACATTACCATTTGCATATTAAAGTCCCGAGGACAAAAAGACCCTTGACTGCTGGACTGCTGTGCAACTATGAGTGGTGTGAAGACATATATTGCTTATTATAGGTGCCAATTTGGTAGTTTTGGCAAGGAGGAGATGTGTTGGCTGGTTAAAGGTGTAAAAACTGACTAGAATGAATAAAGATTCAGTCAGAACAGAGTCAAACCAGATCAAAACTCACTAATAAACACCTGTAATTGATTCCCAACAAACCTGATTTTGTTATTTCGTCTGTCCACTATAAAACAAGCAAAATCAAAACATGGTACACAAGGCCATAATCCCAGCAAAAAAAAAAACCAGTGCGTAGTAACCGGGCAGTCTTGGTCAGGGTCATTGGATCAATACACAAGACTGTAGTAGTTCAAACTAAATCAAAGCTAACTGTAATCCTCAGTCTGACCCTAGGTTCTCCAGAGGAACCGTTACTAGTTCATTACTGTTGCTCACTCCAGGCAAAATGTTGTTTAAATGACCTTGACACAAGCACAGCGTTAAGAAAAGTAGATCTGAGCAGATCAGGACCCCTGTGGTTTCAACTTGGGCCAAACTGGATCTAAACTTTAAATCAAGGCTAAGCACCAGTTATAGAGACCTTAAAACTCTCCAAAGTTCTTCATGCTACACTTAAAAGTCAGACTACTGCCCAAAAGGGAATGCAACAAAATTTTTGAACTGAATGGAAAAGGCAATGAACTTTATATTTTTCTTTAGGTTTAGTTGACCGTCGAGCGAGACTCAACATCAAGCAGTGATGAACAGCAAAAATGAGTCCCTCCAGAAATGGAGTCATAATCTTTACGTATTCGACTTCATATTGGTGCTTTGATGGATTGTTTGGGTTTTTTTTTTAATATATAAACCTGAGTTACAATTGTAAACAATGAAATACAGTCTAGTAGCTTGATAAAATAAGTTTTGTATGCAAAAAGCTGCTTCCTGCATTGGGTTTAAAAGTAGAGTTTATTAAAGTGCCGGTGCCTATATCGATTCAATGAGCTTTTAACTTTTAGCTTTGTTACAGAGCTCCATCTTCTCGCATTTAAACATAACTTTGAGCAAGGACTAAGATGAGACATGCAACACAGGCTGTGTTATATAACTAACACCCAAGGACTTTTTGTCATTAACGTTTGTCAAGGGTGAAGACACAACAGGCTTTATAAAGTCATGATCAGTCCTCAGGAATTAAAGGACTTGGTAGTTTCAGGGCTCTGAATGTGAACAATATATACATTTCTATATGGGTTTTACTGACAAATATATATCACAGAGCATCTTTCTATCCCAATGATTACAGGTCACGGTGTTCAGTTGGTGGTAATGCAGCTGGTGTTCGAACACAGAGTATTGGCGACAGGAAAGAAGGAGGCCAGTAGCTCTAATCTGCCTTGATTTAACGAAAAGGAATTTGCGGTGGTAATGACTTTTTCCTGAACTCATACATAGTTGCAAATTGCTGCTCTGGATATCAGATGAGAAGCAAAAGAACCGCCATAAATAATAAACTAGCCTCATTACAAGATGAAACCAAACATCAGCATTTCCGAATGATCATAACCAAGCTTAAATAATGCATATTATAGTCCTATAAACCTCCATTTGGAACTGAGGTGCATGGCAGACCGCTTAGTCCTGGTGCAAAGCTAGCAATAGAGAAAATATACTAGATGTATTTCCACTATGGTTCCAGAACTCTCTGAGGAAAAAGATCTCCTCTGAGGTTTGCAGCAATTCCGACCTCATCGGAGGAAAACAACAGAAGTTGCCCAAACTGCACAACATTTAGTTCATTTCAATGGCACAGCAACACAGTAAACATGAGGGGAAATTTAGATTGAAAATGTGTTATTATTTTTTATTTATTACACAAATACAGTGCTAGCATTAATGAAGCTTTTTAATCCAACTGCATGCAAATGAAGCACAGCTTCACACTTTGAGACTTTGTTGCCTTGTGAAAGCAGCATGTCACTAGAAACATCACCCCGTGATGGTTTGAGTCACCACTTATGTGAAACAACAGCTTGATGGAAATGTTCTGCTTTTCCACTCATGCTGAGCCACATCTGATAGAAAACAAGCTTGAAGGTTTTCAAAACTGGTGGGTAAGTGGGTTAGCCATTCGGTAAAACTAGCTTTTCACCAACTTCCTTTCGATTCAGCAATGCTCAGTACAGCTACCGCCATCCTACTAGTTCCTGGTCTGTAGGTTTCAGAAACTAGGGCCCAAGTAATGTCTCCTCTGGTGGAAGCATGCCTAAAGTTCCCAAGTTCCTGTAAAAGTTCCTGTGGTGGAAAGAAGGATTCTTTGGTGGAAATGTACCTAATGTTCCCGTTAAACTTCATCCTGTGGAAATATGCCAACAGTGCCTGGGTTCCTGTAAAAGTTTCTGTAGTGGAAATGAGTCTTACATTTTCTAGGGTGGAAACATGCCAAATGTTCCTCAGATGGATAAATGCCTACAGTTCCTATGAAAGGTTGTGCAGTGGAAGCATAAACATACCTACAATTCCAGAGTTGCTGTGAATGTTTCTTTTTTTCTGGAAACCTGCCTACAGTTCCTTTAAAAGTTTTTTGATGGAAACGAGACTTAACTTCCCAAGTTTCTGTAAGGTTCTCAGGTGGAAACATGCAAAAAATCCTAAGTTCCTGTAAAAGTTCTTCCAATGGAATGATGCCTACAGTTCCCGGGTTCCAATAAAAGTTCCTTTGATGGAATGATGCCTACAGTTCCCGAGATACTGTAAAAGATGCTGTGGAACGTGTCTAAAGTTCCCGACTTTGTGGTGTGAAATGTGCCTAAAGGTCTGGAGTCCCTGTAAAAGATCCTCTGGTGGAAACAAGCCTCCAGTTCCTGCAAGTTTCTGTGATGGAAACATGCATACAGTTCCCGAGTTCCTGTAAATGTTTTTGTGGCAGAAACGTGCCTACATGTTTCTGCAAAGGTTTCTATGATGGTAAGATGCCTAAAATTCTTGAGTTCCTGCAAAAGTTTTTATGATTGAAGCATGTTCATAGCTCATGAGTTGGTGTAAAAGCTTCTCAGGTGGAAACATGCCAAAGCTTCCTCCAACGGCAAATGCCTATAGATTGTGATCTCCAGGAAAAGTTTCTCCAGTGGAAACATACCTACAATTCCTGAGTCCCTGTAAAAAATATTTGTAATGGATTCTTGCCTAAAGTTTCTGAGGTCCAGTAAAAGATCCTCTGGTGAAGCGAGCCTAATGTTTCAGAGTTCTGGAAAAATGTCAAAAGTTCTTGAGTTTCTGAAAAACATCCTATGATGGAAAAATGCCTCAAACTCTTGAATTCCTGTAAAAGTCTCTGGTGTCTACAGTTCCTAAGTCCTATAAAAGTTCCTGCAGTTGTGACTATTAATTTAGTGAGACTGAAGCAAAGAACTTAGTTTGTTGTAAGTTTGTGAGAAATCTACTTTGCTTGGCAACCTGTTTGAGCGGTTAAGCTCAAGCTAGCTGTGCTTTTGTTGGACGAAGCATCAAAGTTGAACTAAAGTTGAACTGAAGCTTGGCCTGTGAAGTGAAATGGCTGCTTGCACCAAAGTTCATCAAAATGGGCATGACTTTGATTGTAAAAGCCTTAAAAACAGAGATTTGTGAATTCACAACACAGGCATGTTGAATGGTCAGATGTTCAGTGACCAAATGATGCAGATGAGTCTCTTCTAGCTAGCAAACTAAATAAATGATCGTCCATTTACATTTATGGCATTTGGCAGATGCCCTTATCCGGAGCGACTTACAGAAGTGAGTATCGTCATTCTAATTTATACACAAAACACTTGACCTTGCTGAAAACCTATAGCACACCACAACATCATCACATTCCTGAAGGCTTGACCTTATAAGCCCTGTCTACTGTCCCAATTTCCGTATCCCGTCCAATGCTGATTCAGCTCGGAAGTTTGTAAGTAGCTTACCTCCGCCTGAAACGTGACATTTAAAGGGCAAAAAATCAGCACAGCAAATAATTAGATGCCTGCACTTGTGAAATCCATTAATTGCTTAGAAAATTGTTATTTATACAATATCACGAATACTGTTAGAAAGCTAATCTTGATATATTTCTCAGCTAAACACCACATCATTAATAAATGCCGAGTCGGCGACCTTGTTCGAAACCCGAACAACAAAACATCTGAATCATTCCAGATCTGTGCGACAGATAACTGAGGTGTGCCTTCTGTTATTTTCACGCGCACACATATACACCCACGTACACTCGCTGTGTTAGCCGACACGTCCCTGAGAGCGTGTCCGGAGACTTGTGCTGGTTCTACGCAGGAGGGCTACACTAGTACAGACAGCAAAAATCCCAAGATCCATCACATGCTCGACTAAAGTTACATCAAACACTTCGCCCTGAGAGGCTGTCAAAACCAGAGAGTGTACACACACCAAGTGTGATGTGTGTCCTTCGGAGAGGCAGATCAAAGGGTGAAAAGCCAGCACATACCTACCGGCCTCGGCAACCCAGATAAAATATTTATGTCTGGCTTCACATGCCAGACGCATCGCTTTTTTAAGGTTTCTCCAACAATTTGTCGCTTTTAGCCAGCGAGAGCGCTCTCTCTCAGGCCTGGAACAGCATCTCTAATAAAGAGCGGCTAGAAATACGATTTCTCAGAGAGGACAAGGAAGATGCTTTTCGGAGGTCAGGAAATGTCTTCTATCCCGAATAAACCGGCCGCTACAGAATTTTAAAAAATCATGCTGGCTGGGCTTAGTGCTAATTTGTGGATAAATGTTTGCTAGTGCGAGACAAATTTTTCAAATTCAATTCAAAGCAGTCAGGATCTGGGTGAAAGTAACCCCGACCTTACATCAGTCTAGATCAGAGGTCATCGATCGGACATGGATCCAGCAAAGTATTTCAGCAGAACGAATAAAAACATACAAAAACAAAACCTGGCTAGTTTTCTCGAAAAGAACCATCACAGCTTCTTTAGCAAATCATCTGCTGTGGTTTATCCAGTCACATGCATTTATGTTCATTATTTAGTTTAAGGTAGCTCACCAGCCCATAGGCTAGCTACAGGGGAAAGCTGTCTACGGAAACAGAATGTGTAAGGAGGAACGGACAAATGCGTAAACTTCCAAACAGAGTCCGTGCTGCTAGTCAAAAGTGATGACGTGAAAAATCTATCGCTACAAAACACTTTGAATTGTTGTCTTTATAGCCAGAAACCGATCATTAACAGGTAACTGTTGTTGTCTGTATAGCCATAAACCGATCATTAACAGGTAACTCTTGTTGCCATTCAGTCATGTTGGTTCCTTAATAATCAATCAATTTTACGTAAATAGACTTTACAAATTTTATTTAAATACCCCTGGTATACATGAAGATCTCACCTGTTTTTGGCTGCAGGTTCTTGCGCGGTTCTTCAGGCCCCTCGATCGGCTGATCGGCCAGGAACATGCGCGCCTGGTCCAACGTGCTGACCACGATGTGCTCCCTCTCCTTTAGCTCCGCCCTCAGAGACTGGAAACAAAAAACGAGAAGTGTGAGGAGGTCATTCCTTTCATGGTTTAGTCCGTGACCCTTGTACGAAATGGCATCATGCAGACACGTGATTTTGAGGAGGAGGATGGAGAAATGTAAATAGACGTGTGTAGACAAGTTCAAACCATCTCATTTACCCAAACAGTCCACTACAGGGAGCACACAGTGGTCTAATCTAATTGGAAAATGAATCATTTTTGAAGTGGGCCAGAGAGAACATATCTAAAATACCGAGTAGAAAAAAATGCACTAGTGAGTCACACACTCAACACTATGGGAAAAAAAAAAACAAGGCCAAATGATTCAGTGTGAGAGAAGATATGAAAATCCTGTAATTACACACCAGCTAAAAGACTGTAGAGAGAGGACGAAAAACCAGATCACGCTGACCTTAAACAATTCCGGGCTTTAGCGTAGAGACGGAAAGCGATCAAGCTGCACTCCAGTCTAATTGGCTCTATAGTAACTGCGACAGTCGAGGATCAGATCTGATTAAATCATGAAAGGAGACAAGCTGCTAAAAGGTGTAAATGAGCCCAAAAGTTAATAAAGACGGTCATTTACTGTAGCTGATCAGCGGAGTGCGAAGGGCAAGAGGGCAAGGACTGGGTGTAAAGTAGAAGCATGATATAAAGTCTTGAATATCGCATATTAAATCAAATTAAAAAATGACTGGATTTAATTCTTAAGGTTTATAGCAAAATAGACAACAGTCAATATTCGTCCCAAAAAAAATAAATGCCATCATGCAAAGTGCAAAATAAAATCCTCACCATCCAGAGACTCCATCCTCCATGTATTCACGGAGGATGATGTCCTATTCTCTGTTTATACATGATGCAACCTAATGCTGTTGCAAACCCTGTGTAGTATGCTACATATTTAGTGCATGCCACTTAATCTTCAGCCAAATGTACCACAAAGTTTGTGAGGTAGAAGCCCATTTCTGTCTTTACTGCCATATTACTCAAGTCTATCTACTCTTACAAGTATAAGGCTTCATATTCAAGCTGAACTTCATTTTTTGGACAAATGAATATGAGTGAAGGGCAGGTATTAAATTTCTTGCAAGCACGTTTCAGCCATTTTGGATCAAAACAAAACCAGTGTTTTAGTAAATTTTTTGAAATGATGTCTCGGTATGTCAAACTATGGGGAGAATTCATTACAATTCTTACTTTACATTAATGAAATAATATAAATTTGCTTTTATTAGATATTTGCCGCATATTTACAGCTGAAACAGATACCACTGAAGGGTTTTTTTTTTATTTTTTTAGCATGTCTCATATCCTTGTAGTAATCTGAGCTGCTCTATTAATATTTGGGCCTAATTTGGAAGTGCATTCATGGTAATAACTTTTGAACCGTGTCTCCAAAATTTAAAAGGCATCCCTGGATTTCCGCCTAATTAGATATTAGATTGTCCAAAACTGTTGTGTGTTTTTTTCCCACTACTCCTCCTACAAATTTTCTCCAATCATCGCAAAATTTGGTGCACATCATATTCAGACCAACCTGGACAAAAATTCTCAAAAGAATTCTGAATACCCCAAAATGGTTTGCCCATGATGTGCCAACAGATCTGACGGCAAGGCCGCCAAACAGGAAGTGAGGCTGTATCTCAGCAAGAACTTTGCACACTGATACAAAACTTGGTAGGCATCTTCAGGACCATGACCTGAGGCTATGCAACAAATTCCGTGCCAGCACCACTTATGTTTCCTACTCCTTGCTACTCCTCCTCCAAATAATTTCAAATGTTCACCAAATTTGGCTCACATCATCTTGAGACCTGTCTGAACAAAAGTTCAGATCAAAGGAACGCTGATGTTCAAAACCGTTCTTCCATAACATACTGGCAAATTAGTGAAACTTCAAATCATTCTTGAATCCCTTTGCCTATAGTCATGGCTCTGCTTTCCTGTGATTCCTTATGCAACAATTATAGCGCGTCTGTGAATATGCAGCTCACAGAGTGTGGGTGCTTGACAATATGATTTTATATTTAGACTATAGACAGGAAAGGTACACGCCCGTTATCCGTCCTCATAAAACAAACAAGTGCCTCAATTTGTTTCTAAGTCGACAGCCAAGTGTCGCCTTTCTTCTTTCCATCGGCTGGCTGTCTTTTAACCGGAACATTATGAGGGCAAAACAATTTTTGAAAAGGGAAAAGAACTAACGGTTGAGTTGACATAAGCTGATAAGAAGCAAAGGCGAGACGGGATTAAAAGGATTGTACGTTGTAACGGCTTGTTAAAAGAAATTTCAGGAACACTTTCTATGAAGGCCAAATGTACAGTATAATCATCTATGGATGCAATAATGACATGTTATAATGCATTCATAAGGCAGCACATATTGATAATTTCTCATGACAAGGCATTTCAGCTTAAAATGATGCATTTACGAATTGTTAAAGGAATGCATTATAAGCACTATTAGGTTTAATCACTAATGACTAAGAAATTAATCTTTAATTTTTTTAAACAAGTACCTGAACTGATATCTTTTTCATTCATGAGTGTATACTATTGACAGACATTATGATACATTATATTATAACTTATAAATACACTCATTGGTCAAAAACAAGGCAGTTTGCAGAAGATTGGGAAAAAAAAGACCCGGCTACATTTTCCAATCCTCAACGGTCCAGTTTCGGTGATTCTACGCCCATTGTAGCTATAGATTCCTGTTCTTAACTTACAGGAGTGGAATCCGATGTGGTCTCCGGCTGTCGTAGCCCGTCCACCTCAAGATTTAGACATATCGTGTGTTTTGATATGCTTTTCTACTCACCACGGATGTAAAGAGTGGTCATCGTGGTTTATCGTATAAACCATTTAAAAAAAAAAAAATCAAATGAACAAAATGGTCTCATAATGCACTATGCCTTATATTGGTGCTATTAACACTACGTATAATACATTACGTTAACACATAATGAGGATAGCTATAAAGTTGAATGCATTTTCAACAATAATTATAACAAATGTGATTAATGACTTATGAAAGCATTTTTAACGTGATAAAAATGCCCTCGTAGACCGTTATAAAATATGACCTTCATAGAAAATGCTTCAGAAATTTCTATTTGGTGCTCCACAAGCAGCTGTTATTAATAATGAACAACTTTTCGTACTTGATCTTTCGGAGCCTGCTTAAAACAATTGTCCGGGCAACAAAAAGTTGAGTTTTCCATTACTCAAAATCAAATCGTGTTAACTCTCCATCAAAAGGAGGTTTTTATTTTTCACCTCTCCTGGAAGGGGATGTCATATCAGCGCTCGGCTCTTAGTGATGGAGAGAAAGGGGCGATGAATTCACGAGACGAACGGAGGTATAGTTTCACTTCAGGGTCTCATGTGGGACGGGACGGAAGATGAAAATGCTCAGTCTTGAGCTTTGGAGGAAACCAAATGTTCTCTTTACACTCTGTCGTCAAAGGATTGATATAGAAAGAGACAGAAAAAAAAAAAAGAGGCTATTGTCCTTTCGTTGGCTTTTGTTCCTCTCTGAGAAAGAGAGGAAATGAGACATGAGAAGAGATAATAGAAACAGGAGAGAGAAAACACAGCAGCCGGCTGTTTATGAGGAAGCTTTTTATAGACCCGAAGTGAAAACGTGATTTGCAGCCGGAGTGTGGAAGAGCATTCGGTTTTCGGGGGTTCACAGAGGACTCGTGTGTTACATGAGTAAATTCAGAGTTGACACAGAAACAGCAGGTAGCAGAAGACTGGGATATAGAGGCCATAACGGCTGTTGCAAATTCACTTCGTTTAAGCCATCACACTTTCCAAAAATGTGATAAGTTGCAACTCCATTCAGCTACGTAAGAAATGTAGCTACTAATGGTGTGACGAGCCATCAATTTGGATTGATGCACCAATTTAAAAACCAACTTTTGACTAATTTTGTCATTGCTAGCAATACTTGCTGCCGAAATCAACTGTCCAATAATAGAGATAGCCAGCTAACAAAGACTGTAAGGCGAGTAATCTAAGTCATGTTTCACATCAAGTTATATTAACGATGTGCAGCAAAGCCGGTTAACACAGCTAGCTAGCTAACTGATAACTACATAACTACAAGGCAGCATGACAGGGAGGATCTGCTGCTTGTTGACAATGTATTGTATGCAGCGAAGAGTATTATTCCAGTCGATTATCAGTATAAATGATATAAATCTTCTTAATGGGGCACAGACTCAATAACATAATAGCACTGACTCCTCAAAACGGCAGCCACTATACAGTGCGATGTCACATGGAACGCAAGGATAAGACTTGCTCAGCCTTGAGACAGGAAAGTGGAGGAGAGACACCAGCTCTTTTTCTGTTGCTTCCTAGAGCTGCTTAAAATTCAAGCGGTGCAGTCACGGTGTCTCCTCAGCTCCCTCCAACATGATGACATTACCAGAAATGGCAAAGCTGGCTGTGGTAAACTGGGTGAGATAAAATAGGTGATGAGGCTCCAGCAGACCCTGACCTGGAGAACCTTGACTGGGAATGGCACGCTTTTATTTCCACTCACTTAACAGAACGCAGAAAATGCTACGTACGTAAATACGGTTTTCCTGTGACTCGCTAGTAGCTCAGTAACCTTGAGTCGATTGTGCTCTGAGAAGAATGTTTTTACATATTTTTATGTACGTCGGCAACGATTAATTTTTTTTATTACACATCGTGACACATCATACTTTTTATCCATTTACTGTACAGTTAGATTTAATATTGTCATTTATTTTATAGCAGCTATAAAAAGGCATTCTCTCACTTTAAAGTTAATAAATAAGAAGTTCAAATGCAACGTTTTTCATCCTGAAGACCTTCCTGTGGTAGAAAAAGGTAAAGTTACAGCCTTACCTCTGATTGTTTGTTACAAAGTGCTGGAGACTCCTTCCAAAAATGCTAAATAAATGCCTCCTTCACCAGATCAGTGATTCATTAATAATCGTTTTTAACTAATCTGTATAATATTAGTCTCAGATTATGTGGCGCGTCCGCCATACAAGTGAACGACTTGTTTAGGTTTATATAAATAAACCGTGATTTACCTTTACAACTATAGAAAATTCCTGACCAATCCAGAGCCATATCACCCTGCAGTTCTTGCCTGGTTTCCCACTGAATCTAAGTGGGGTTGAGCCTGCCCAGTACCTGGATGGGAGACCTCCTGGGGGGGAAAACTAAGGTTGCTGCTGGAAGTGGTATTAGGGAGGCCAGCAGGTGGTGCTCTCCCTGTGGTCTGTGTGGGTCCTAATGCCCCAGTATAGTGACGGGAACACTATACTGTAAAAGGAGCACTGTCTTTTGGATGAGACGTTAAACCGAGGTCCTGACTCTCTGTGGTCATTAAAAATCCCAGGCCACTTCTCGTAAAGAGTAGGGGTATCACCCTGGCGAAATTGGCCCTTGTCGATCATGGCCTCCTAATAATCTCCATCCCTGAATTGGCTATATCTCTCCTCTCCACCAATAGGTGGTGGGTGTTCTTGCACACTATGGCTGCCATCGCATCATCCAGGTGGATGCTACACACTGGTGGTGGTTGAGGAGATCCCCCCCCCCCCCAATACTATGTAAAGCGCTTTGAGTGTCTAGAAAAGTGCTATATAAATGTAACTCATTATTATTATTATTACAATCCGATTAGAGAATTTAAAAGCACTTTGGTATAAAACAGCTCAAGTAAATAGCTTTGCTACTTGGAGAAATTTCATAAACGCCTGAACCCTGTATTGCGGGTTTTACCCAAACCACCCAAACGCCACCTTTAACAATGCACTACTCTGAACTATCCAAGTCAAGTGGGTTTTTATTGTCATTCCTCTGTATAGCTTGTATACATTGGAACGAAATGTCATTTCTCCAGGACCATGGTGCAACAACACAATACACAGACCTACATAAAGTGCAGATACACAACAGTGTGAGACGACGCAGGAAAATTAATACACAGAAAAATAAATAAAAATAACATGGACTGTAACCAATCCAAAGCCATAAACATCACAACTAGAAACAACAACTGGCTGAACTTAACCCCTGTGTACAGAAGCAACCCTGTTTTTTTTACGCAACTGAGCTAATTCTTCTTCTTCTTTTCCTTTCGGCTGTTCCCTTCAGGGGAGTAACTGAGCTAATTAAAACTAATTAATAAACAATGAATGCTACATGAAGCAGAATTATAGACACTTTAAAAAATTATAACCTGCTCCTTTAGCCGATACAGTAAACTACTTTAGACATCAGCCGCTTCACTGACTATTTATTGATCAAATAATAAAGAGCTGGACGTACAACTTCTTCAAAGCCCGGAAAAGAAAAGCGGGGCCAAAGTAGGGTCATTATTTCTATCTGAGGCAGTAGATAAAGGCAGGTGCTAAGGCTAGATGAATTTGGCTCATATATTATAATGTCCTGCAGGATGCGGCCCCGATGAGTACAAACCAATCAGCAATACACAGGCATAACTTTAGCTTTATCTGAGGGGTGTAAAGCTAACGAGATCAGACAACAGGCTGATCTACAATCAGTTTTCATGATTCAGTACCGAACAAGATGAGATGGTACAAAAGAGAGAGCCGATTCCAGGCTAACACTATCAGTCTTACCAGCCTTAATGATCTTGGGTTAATTTGGCACAACAAGCTAATGTTCTACCTAATGTTCTGGGGCTCATTTGGCTCCCAAATCTAACAATATTGTAACATCCATTTACGATATAAAGGTCACGAACCTTCTTCTTAAAGATTTTCCTTTCTGCGCGATTGAGCTTCATCGCAAATCCATCCCAGGCCTCGAAGCTAATCGAGGACATTTAAAGGACCTCCAAAGTTTGAGTCGGGTCTAAAGGAATGCACTCCTCGCATTCGATGATGTGACTCATTTCCGCTTCCAGTTTCCGGCAGCATTGTTTACAATCTTCAGTACAGTTCAGGTTTCTCTACATTACAGTCCAACATCAAATATGATATTTGCTTGGGTGTTTGTTTCTGTTAAATCAGCCCGTAAAGGATTTCGCAGAGTTTTTTATGACTCTTGCGGCCAAAAATGCTTGATTTTGCTGCGACTTTTAAAAAAATTTGCGATGCAACTTGTGCTTTTTTTTGGCGGAAAACTACTTGAATTGGCGAAATCGCAATCGCACGGTCTTTCGCGGTGATGTTTGTTGGTAAATGAGACCTTTTAGCTGTACTCATGTTCGACGCACGTGAATCGAACAGGGCTTTGGCTGAATGCGTGTTGACGTCACATGATTCTGAAAAATCGAAAATTTTGAACGATTGCAAGCTCCTCCAAATGTTGTGGAGTTTGCTTGAATTTGTGTTCATTTCTGCATTCGAAAATCGCGAAATCCTGGAGGGACTGGGTAATAGCTATTTTCTTACCTCGCTTGTCGTGTTACCGAGAAACGGAAAAGCGTAAACTCCTTTGTCTTGAAGATGTCCGAAAACTCACAGTTACAGCTTTAACTCCGACTCCTTACATAAAATGTTAAATAAACGTCTCTTTAAGGAAAACGTCGCCATATTAGTCTGTGATCACGTGAACCCTGTGCAAGTTGTTAGCATAAAAACAATAAGCAATTACAGCCACTGCTACTACGGTGAAACTTAACCAATGAATCAGATTGGTGAATTCAACAGTGCCACAACTACTTTCTCCAAGGTTCTATGGTAAATTCCATCCATCCATCGATTTTCCATACCGCTTATCCTACACAGGGTCGTGGGGAGCCTCGGGGGACTCGGGACACCCTGGACAGGGTGCCAACACATTGCAGGGCACAATAGCACACACGTTCACACACCCATTCACATACTACGGAAAATCAGCCTACAATGCATGTCTTTGGACTGGGGGAGAAAACCAGAGCACACAGAGGAAACCCCCGAAGCACGGAGAGAACATTCAAATTCCGCGCATGCAGGGCGGAGGTGGGATTTGATCCCCCAACCCTGGAGGTGTGAGGCAAATGAAGTAACCTCTAAGCCATCGTGCCCTCTATTTTAAATTGCTTTGTATAAAACAATGAGCAATAACTCTTTCTCCAAAACTTCACAGTACTGGTTTGGGGGGCTTTTGCTCGACTATAGTCCGACACTTGCTGAATAAAATATTTATGATGAAATTTATTGTTTTCAGAAGCCTAAAACTGTGTGAGTGTATTAAATATTGATAAGCCACACTGAGCCTGTCGGGTGAAACGTAACAGAATCATCTTTTAGGATGTCGAAATCTCTCCTTCTGTCTGATGTAAATTAATTAGAACCTCGAATTACACACGACACAGCCGTGATTAAATAAACGCTGACTGATGATCTTAATTACGGCGCCACAAATGGAAGCGCTTTATTGGATAATTGAAAGCGTGATTAATAAAACCGATAAGAGATATCTTCATCAAAGGAAGAAGGTCTGTGTCAAAACGAAGTGTCGGCGCCGAACACCTGAAACCGACGACTGTTGCTCGAGCAGCGACGCCACACGCAGACCTGCTTAATGATGCACAGCACAGGGACAGGCAAAGTGACTTTGGCGACTGTGTACAGGGGTTCACGTCAACGATGTAGACTAGGAGCACACCGATCTACGCAAAAATCAATCTAAAATCTTCTTCATGGCCTATGACTGCCAGTGATGCAAGGTTGTAATAGTTTTGTGCTGAAAGTCAGGGCATTTTCTCGGTGGGAATATGAGAAATAGATGTAATGACTGAAACAGGAGAAATAAAAGGTTTGTGTGAGGAAATCGCTGGAGAAATGGAGGATTTCAGCCTGGTGTCTCGCCTCAGAAATGATAGCATGAGGGACTGAGCGTACAATTTATCCAAAGCCAAATCCTCAACAACTCCATCCAATATCAATCCCAAGGCTATAAAGTGTGATGATGAAGGCTTCTGTTTTTATGCATCATCAGTACACATTTGTTAGACTAAACACATTTGTTAAAAAAAATAGGAAATTAAAATTTTATTAGAATTTTTTTTTTAATTCACATTTAAAAGCCTCACTTTTATTATTATATTATATTATTGTGCTTTTAATTCTTTCTTCTTTTTTTTTTAAACACATCACAAATATATATTTTATTCTATATTAATTTAATCTGTATGTCACTGGTATTATTTATTGTATTTTATTATTTGTCTACTTTACCTTTATTTATTTATTTATTTTTACATCACACTTTACATCACTCAGCTGCATTTAAGTCTATGAAAGGCTTTATAAAAACATATTATTATTATTATTATTATTATTATTATTATTATTATTATTATGGGGCCAAGCACCGAAGATGCAAAGGCACCCCTTTGTTATTCTACCTTTTCTTCTTCTTCTTCTAGCTCGGGTGTCTATGGCAGCCCATAGAACCGTCTGGAAAAAAGTTGTGAAATTTGGCATACTGATTAGGGAGGGTCTAAGGAACATTTTGTCCAATCATCACCAAATTTGGCACGTCATCTTCAGAGTAAGCCTCACAAAAGTTATCAAAAGAATTTTGATTAATGCCCATAAAGTACCAACGAATCTGAAGGCGAAGCCACCAAACAGGATGCCGGGCTGTATCTCAGGAACGACTTTGTGCACTGACACAAAACTTGGTAGGCATCTTCAGGACCATGACTTCAGGCTATGCAACAGATGTCATAACTGCACCACCTACTGGTCAAAAGTAATAGCATGCTAAAAATGCTTACATCTAACTGCCATTTTTACCACTCCTTCTCCAAACTCCTTCACCAAACTTGGCTCAAATCGTCAATAGACAGCATTTTTCATTTGTTTTGCCTTTTAAAGCAATTTGTGTGTGTTTTCTTTTTATCACAAATTCAATTTATAACCAATATACTTGTTTTATGAAAATTTTTAAAAGTCTGATATTTTTGAGTTTCATTGCATACTACTTCCTTTAACCACAGGCAATCTCTTTCAACCATTTTTTCCCTCAGAGCAAGTGTGATTCTGATTGGTTATGCAGACTAGCAGTAAAAATACGGAGGTTTTTAACAGCTCCTTTAGTTAAATAAATGGCATGTATCAAGTGTAGTGCTGTTCTTAGAATAAAACTGGAAGGATTTACAGCTTACTGAAATCAACTGCTGCTGCTGAATCCATTTGCATTTTTTTTGTTTGTTTTTTTTGTTGTTTTTTATATGTGTAACTGAGTGTGTAACTACTCAACAGGACAAATTTTTCTGATGTCAATAACATCATAAAGTTTTACAATGACTTTGTTTTTTTTTTACCAATCATCTTGCTGTAGTTTGTTAAAATGTTTAATTCATTAATGTTACACAGCTGTATTTAATTGCTTTAGTCTACTTACTTAATCAAGAAGTGTTTGTAATTCAGACACACACACACACACACACACACACACACACAAACAGCTTTAACAATTTGTAACATCCAACCATTTCAGTGCTCAGGCTAATTCTCCCTTTTGTGCCCTGAAGCTACTTGATCCTTCGATAAGTGTTTTGCTTACGCTCTCTCTTTAAGTGGCAGCTTCGCTACACACTCCCAGACACAAACGTCCTCCAGCAGCTCTCCAGTCTTATCGGTGCAAAAACACACACACGCATTCATTATAGACTCCTGGATTTCCTACTGCATCGCTAATCGGCCACGCCGTGTTCACCCTGGCGCCTTGGATTGCTTTGCCCAAAATTCACACTCCGGCGCACGGCTGAAAGACAAACTATTAAAACACAAAGCAAGGGAGAGCGAGAGAGGAAGGGCGAGAAAGGGTAGAAAGAGAAAGTCACACAATCCTTTCTTCTTTCAACTCCTCGGGGTCATTATTCAATCTGTCACAGAGAGAAAGGAATTCAGAAGAGGAAAAGAGAGAGAAGAAGAAAGTAAGAGAGCCCTCTAAATTGTCCTTTGCGCCTTGACACTATCTCAGGCTAATTACAGCCTCAAAGACCTCCACTTCCCATCATTCCCTGTGGAGAGAGTCTGTTTGCATACATTCTTTATCCAAAGGATTACCATGCCATCTTTGTATAATTCTAAGTTTGGCCCTAAACACACCACAGTGGAATACGAGCTCCAAACAGTTTGCTCATTTCTAATTTGAAGAATGCAGAGATTAGGAATTAGCTGATGTGTAGCTGAGCCAGGAGTTTAAAACCATGATATACAGTATACCATTAATAAAATACAATATGCTTATTCAGCTTATGAGAATGAACTAGACCAAAGGGTCAGGACCAGGGGGTCTAGACCAGAAGGTCTACAAAAAAGGGTAAACCAAAGGAGTGGGGGACTGTTAAGGGGCCTAAACAAAGGAACTAGACCAAAGGGTCAGGACCAAAGGGTCTAGACAAAGGGGCAGAGGCAGGACCAGCAGGTCTAAATAAAGGAACAGGAGGTCAGGACCAGAAGGTCTAAAAAAAGGACTAGACCAAAAGGGGAAACCAGGGGGTCTAGACAAAGGGACAGGAGCAGGACCAGAGGGTCTAGACCAGGGGGTCTAGAAAAGAGACTAGACCACTAGATCAGGATCAGAGAGTCTAGACAAACGGCCAGGGGCAGGACCAGAGGGTCCAGACAAAGGAGCAGGGGCAGGACCAGAAGGCCTAGAAAAAGGACTAGACCAAAAGGTGGGAAACCAAGGGGTCTAGACAAAGGGACTAGACCAAAGGGCCAGGAACAGATGGTCTAGACCAGAGGGTGAAGACCAGGGAGTCTAGAAAAGAGACTAGACCAGAGGGTCAGGACTACTGGGTCTAGAAAAAGGGACTAGACCAGAGGGTCAGGAACAGAAAGTCGGCATGTGTGTGTACTGACCGAGCAGTGGTTGTGCTGCTGCAGTAACGTCGGCACATCTCCTCCAATAGGCATCTGCTTAGTGAGCTCATCGTCCTTCTGGCAGATCCACCTCCACAGTTCTTCAAGAATGGACAGCAGCCTGCTCCATCGCTCTGCACTGGCCTCCAGGTGAGCCCTACACACACACACACATACAAACACTTCAGTGTGGTTGGAATCATTTGCATACCTTACTTTCTTTCTGTTCGGAGTGTGTTGGTGGTAACGGCACTGAACAATAGCGGCATGTCAGCTGCTTGATAATTACACGTGTTCGCTAATTAATCCCTAATGAGAGTTAAATAATAAAACAGCCAGGTCCTCTTTTCAACACACACACACACACACACTTCATCAGATCTCTCTCCCCCACTCTGTCTATCTTTTCTTCCTTCATTCTGTTCCTCTTTTTAAGACATATTTTCCTCTCTACCCTCATCTTGTCTGTGCTGTGTGTTTGTGGTCATGTGACAGCACTGTACAGCATGTGTACTAGTTCTGACATGCTGCTGTCGTTGTGTATTCCTGATTATAAAACTATGTTCTATAGTCTGTGTGTGCTGACCGTATGTTGGCCGATTTGGCCTTGAGTTCGTTCCAGCGGTGGTTCATGTCATCCAGCCTCTGCTGCAGGAACACGGCCTCCTCGGAACTGCCCAGGGCCTTCACCATCCTCAACTTGTTGCCGTCCACGCTCTTGAACACATCGTTATGGGCGTCGATCTCAGCCTGGATATCCTACACACACCACACAGACAAAAGATTTAACTCACAAACAACAGATATTCATCACACTTAAGCACATATACACCTGTACTATGTTTATATTTGCTACAGTTTATAAGCTACAATTTATAAGGTCGGGTCTTGCTAATTTTCTTATTTTGTACATAAACAGTCAGTAAATATTTGTGTTTATACCTATTGGTCTTCGTTATTATCATTATTATTAGTAGTAGTAGTAGCATGTGCACCTTCTACATGGCTTTTCTGTGCATATTACAACAAATACCTTGAACTTGAATACACATACACACATAATATTTACAAACCAAGAAACGGTAAATACACGTACACACACACACAGACACACACACACACACACACATGCACAAAAAGATAAGAGATGAAATGAGCTGGCTCAGACTCCACAAACTGGACAACCAACTTCATTATAGACCAATCATGGCTTGATTGCGCAACATCAAACGGTAAACAAAGCCATGGGGAAAGGCAACAGGAAGCAATCTGGCCGATAATTACAAACACACACAGGAACACACACACACACACACACACACACACACACACACACACAATCAAAAAGGCACTTAATCTCTGATCAAAGCCTGGTTCGAGTAAGTATGTGCATGTACAGGTTTAGGTTTTCTTTCAAACCGTCCCCAAAAGAACAAAAGCAGAGGTGCAACGTGCACACAGACACTACTGGCACTCGTCAGGATGAATTTCACTGTTCTAATATGTATTAAATGTTCTTAATATTTACCTATTTAAAGGGCACACACTCAGACGTACAGTATATTTGATTGTTTGAGATCCCATGTTCTATGAGTCAGATGAAAGATTTCTAATAATAATCTCCATTTCATCACCTAACGAGTGCCCGGATTCCACTAGGAAAAAAATTTGATCTAAAATCTATATGTAATGATGACATTATTATAACAAATGGGAGCTAGAAAGGTCAGGTTTTCTCAAACCGTCAAAATGTTGAGGGGTTTTTCCCCCTGAAGGACTTTTGTGTCATTTGATGTAAATACATGTCCTTCGTTAGCATTTTTAATTTTTTTAACTTATGTAATATTTTTCAACAAACAAGCAACAACTACGTCCTAAATGTAATTAATTTCCAACATGGGTTCGGAGTCATGACTTTTCGGAAGCTGAATTTCAAATTGGGCATCGAGTGTACGTTACATATGATCTACGATGCCACTATGCTAAAACCTATGTAGTGAGCATATATAGTAAACAGGAAGAAATGTAAGATCTGGCCTAACTGGGTTGAAGTGGCATACATTTATTTATACCACAGGTGTTTTGACTGAGTTTCTATAACAGCAGCTCTGACAGTAGTTCAGATTACAGGTTTATATTATATATTCTATCATTTTAGCATTTTTTAGAAGGAGTCTCCGGTGTAACTTTGCTTCTTTTTTTTTTTTTTTGCCGTTTCTCAGTAACATGGCAACCTGTGTTTCTGACTTTTTGTCTTTGCTTTTAAGAGAAAAAAAGAAAAGAAAAAAAAAAGAGAGGCTGGAGAGGCTGGAAATGGATTTAAAAAGTCTGTATTCGGTAGTAGACTGAGAAACTGAGTGCTTGAAGGAGCTGTAGCGTAGAGGTCTTTTCCAGTTCATGCACAAAGTGCTCTTCGCCGTCGCATTTACGCTCAATTAACAAGCCCAACACCAAAGAGACAGCAATGACCACAGTGTGTGAATATTTACTACTGAAACCCACAATTCTATGCACCTTCCTGTCTTTACGTCTCTCTCATTCTTCCAGACACGGAAATCAGTTATAAACCGGAGATAAGGGCCCTCGCTTTTCTCACATTCCAGGCCACGTTTTATTTATTAGTCTAATCTGTGGAAAAGCGGCAAAGTCAGACACACACGTTCAGGAAATGACAGATCGGTATGCAGGTACGCACACAAACATCTATCGCCTTCGGCTTTCAGGTCTCATGAGAAAAAAAAAAAAAAAAAAAAAAAAGAGCTCGATTCAGGTCTCTGAAGTCCAAAATCCAACAATCACACCCAATAAAAATGCAAAATGTAATGCACCCAGAATAACCTAGTAATCCAGTTTAGCAGTTTAACGCCTGGATACAAACTCATTCTTAACCCATTACTCGATGTAGAATTGAGTCATTTTGTAAGCGACTCTACAATTCTCCATGCTCTTCTATGATCTGATTGATGGAGTATTCCTGCGCTGAATAGGATATAAAGCTTACAGTGATCTATGGCGGGTTTGCGTGTGCGAACAAAATCATTTTTTTAGCACGCCTTCAGCGATAAATCTCCGAGTACAACCTGTCCTTAAAGGATCGTTCTTATAACTCCAAGCCAAACGCGAATATCCAGTTAAATAATTAAGGACAAACCAATTATACGGACTGTAATAAAGCATTGGGGTTAAGCGATGTGTTAAATATTATACTGAATCTGATTGCTGTTGATTAATTTTCTAAAAAAATAAATAAATAAATTACTCTGCCGAGCAGTTCTGGCTACCACTCATACAACAGGTGTTCATTTAAAAAAAAAAAAAAAACATGTAACAAAGAAAAACAGAATTTGTTTCAGTTTGTTTATTTCGCATTTATGGAAGGAGTCTCCAGTGTCGGTCCTTTTCCGACATGGGAACGTCTTCAGGACGGAGGAATTTATGGGTTTTTTTTTTGGTAAGATAACAAGCTGTGAAAGTTTTGTTAACTTCAAGAGCGGGAAGAAAAGAATCAAAAGTAAAGTAGGACGTGCCATTCGTGAATAAATGAACATTTATTATTTGGCACATTTCTGTGGTGTAAGAAGAATAAAATATCACGATTATGTTATGGCTTGTTACACTGCCCACCTCTACGTGATGTAGCCGAGGCTCACTCTCTTTTTCTTCTCTCTCTCAGTGTGTAGCTGGGGTTTGAGTAATGGAATCTGTCCTACTAATCAATGACCAGAGATTGCTTTGGTCAGTCCTTGTACATGGACACACACACACACACATACACACACACACACACACACACACCTCAAGTCTAGAAAGTACTGACGCCAAAGTAAAACCTCTCCTGGCCTGTGTGTGTGTGTGTGTGTGTGTGTGTGTGTGATAGACTGTACTATAGAGCTGTGTTTGTCAGGCTCCCTGGCCGTGTGTATTCCCAGAGCTACATTAGTGAGAGACAGACAGGAAGCATCGTTTCTGCTCAGTATTTGTCAAAGGCTCATGAAGAAAGATTTTTACTGTGACCAGAATAAAACGGTTGAACACACAGCGTTAAAAAAGTGGGGGGGGGGGGGGGGGGCACAACCACAGGCACACATGAATCAGACACTGTCACACATAAGCTCCGGGCTGCCTGACCTATTAAAATAGACAATAAAGCGTCTGACTTTATTAAGTTAAATAATTGCTTCTGGTACGTAATAGGTCCCCAGTGATGTGACTGCGCTCCCACCAATTTAAGCAGCCTTACCTCAAACATACAGACACGTACAGAGACAAACAAGTAAAAGGAAGGCAAGAAAAGAGAAACTAAAAAAAGAAAATGATAGGCATAAATGAAGGTGCCATTTTTTTTTACTCAATAACATTTCGCTGTTTATTGAAGAACCTTGATCAACCCTTCAGATACAATGTAGTCGAACATCTTAAGTCTGATCAGTAGCTAAAAGTGTGGCATGAAATAGTTTGTTACGGAGAACAAGTCATCTGCCTATGACTTGACAAGGATGCAAAAGAAGTACCTCTTCAAACTTCTTCAGCAGCTCTTGAAGACTAAAGTTCAGGCCAATCATCTTGTCTCCCTTTTATCCTTTCCTCGAGGACAGAAATTGTCCCTACATCCAATTATGATTTCCTACACTGAGAAACTATCCAGCTCATATGTGGGAAAAACTTGATGGACCAAACAGACATTTGGGTATACCGCAAATTCTGGCCATCCTTACCCATGCATGTTTTAGCTTATGCCCACTATATTTACACATGTGTATGTGGTTTAGTTAGTAACACCATGCTCCAGTAACACCATGCTCCAAGAAGCAACAGAGCAGAGCTGCCCCGCCATGCTGCCCCACCAAGCTGGGGTAGAAATCCCAAAGTCTAGGCCAAAAGATCCTAAAGCCCAGGGGAAGAATTCCAGAAACTTGGAATAGAAAATCCATAAGAAATAAAAGCTGGCAGAAATGATCTCAAAGTCTAGGGCAGGATATCCAAAGTCTAGGGCAAAATATCTTACATCCAAGGGAAAAAGTTGCAGAAACATATAATAGAAAATGCAGGGGGGAAAAAAGACCGGCACCCAAGAACCCGAAGAACCCGAAGCCCTTCAGGCAAAAGATCTTAAATTCTGGGCAAGAAGGTCCAGAAAATTGGGACAGAAAATCCAAAAAATCTGAAAAAGATACTGAAGTCTAGCACAGATCATCTCAAAGTGTGGGGCAAAAGATCCCAAAACCTGGGGTAGAACATCCACATATCTTGGAAAATCTCAAAGATGAAAAGAGCAAAAGATACCAAAAAAGGAGGCAAAAGATCCAGGAGCCTGGCACAGAAAATCCCATAGTCGAAAAGCCTGGAGCAAAAGAACCCAAAGCTTGGGGAAAAAGTTTGAGAAACCTGGGGTTAAGAAATCCTGAAGAAGAAAATAAGAAATCATTCAGAAGGTGAAGGTAAAAGATCCAGTAATTTAGGGCAAAACATCCAGAAACCTTGATGCTTTGGAGGTAGAATTCTGCCTTTACTCCAAATTCACTGCTTTGAAAAATTCCACAGGTTCAATCCATCATGCCTGGTCTGCTCAATTTTGACTTGCACACATGTTTCTCCCCCACACAGTCCCACATACAGAAAGTGCCCTGTTCCTGGTCTCCTGTGCCCCTGTGGCAGGCATTCAGGCTCGATTATCCTAGTGAAAGGCTCTCTGTGTGGGGGTCAACGAGGACCATGGGGTTCTGCTTCACGCCGCACGGCAGAGGTGCCAGCGCAGTAGCCAGGAGGGAGCCATCTATGAAGGATTCATCGAAAGGGAACTAGTAGTGTTACGGACAAGAGGCAAGGTAGCTTCAAAGACAATCCATATCCAAATCCAAAACTATCCACTTTCCTTTATTCCAACTCTTCCTTCAATTCTTGGTTCACTTTGTTGGTTCAATTCAGACCTCCAAAGATTCCTATGTCCAGCTCTCCTGTGGAACACCTCCAGAACTCACGAAACTCTTTCCAATTCTTCACTCCTTCCATACCATTAAATTGATTCTCCTCCCGTCATACTCGAGTCCTTCATGGAAAACTTTAAAAACTCGCCATTTTGCCTTTCTCCCCCCAAATCCCGTTCTCCTCCTTTCCCCTACCTTCACCCTCTGGCTACAAGATCCTAACTAAGCCCTCACTCTCACTCTCACTCTCCCTCTCTCCGTCTCTCAACCAGCTGTTTATTGTTTTAATCGGTGCTCTCCTGTTCCACCCGTCCCTCCACTCCACCTCTTCCTTCGTTGCTGCCCTACATCGTGCCATACTCTCTAAACTATCTACACACACCCACTTCCTGAAAGGACCACCACTCTTGAACACGTGCAAAAAAAAAAAAAAAGAGATTAGTACAGCAAAAAAGAGAGTTGGAAGGACGAGAGAGAGAGAGAGAGAGAGAGAGAGAGAGAGAGAGAGAGAGAGAGAGATCGGATGGCTAAGTAAGAGTCGTAAGAGTTACTGATGAGAAGCTCACTTGCATCATTAGTCTCCAAATCTCAAGCCTCCTCACCTTCCATCTCTTCTTTTTATTCAAACTTTCAACATCACTTGATTTGTCCCTTCTCTCCTGCCCTGTATAGCGACAAGACGCGCCCTCATGGCCAGATGTTTGTGTGCGCGAGTGTGTGTTTGTTACGCTTCCTTTGATTTCCCTGGCACAGGTATGCGCTCATTCTTCGCCTGTCCATTTCCATAAAGTCAGCATGTCAGGAGCCATGTGGCCAGGCCTAGCTTGCACACGTTAGAGCATTAGATAGACGCCAGCAAAGAAAATAATCCTCATACACATATGAATATTCATGAGGGAGTCCTTTGAAGTGCCTTTACCTCATTACAATATTTACATATTCAATTTCCAGCGTAGCATTACGATTTTGGGCACGTGTACATGCGCGTGTGCGAGATATGTATTGGTTTAGTCAAATTTATCAAACAGTACATGGGGGGGGAGGGGAGGATCTGTGGTTTGGAAAGTAGTAGAGATGTATTGCTGAAGGAAAAACACCTGAACGAAACTGTCCCCGAGTTAGAAAGATGGAAATTAAAGTGAAGAAGAAAAATGCTTAGATGGTCAGACTGAGTGAGGGGGAAAAAAAATCAGTCAGAGAGCTCCATCTGCTACTGAGAGTGAAATAGATCGCAAGAAATGAAACCTTTCTGTATTTTACTGGTGATACAGTATACAGTATATTAGAACTCTGACACACACACACACACACACACACACACACACACACACACACACTCTAGAGGTTAACAAAACTACTGAACATGATCAGTTTAGTTAAAAAATCTATATACACACACACATACACCAATGTACACAGACCACACACAAGACAGAAAAACTAAACACACGCGCACACACACACACACACACACACACACACACACACACACACACACACTGGGACACACACCCTCAGAGGCACATATAGACAGGCACATGCACAGGGACACACACAGAGACACATGGACACACACATGATAGTTTCCATATCTGTATCTGTACTCTCTGTGATAACATCAGGATGTGTGTGTGTGTGTGTGTGTGTGTGTGTGTGTGTGTGTGTGTGTGTGTGTGTGTGAGTCACTTGCAGAGCATTCTGGGTAGTTTCTGGATGTGATTTAAATCAGCACTATTCGTTACTGTCAGAGAGACAGAGAAAGGTCAGAGAGTGTGATTAGACACTCAAACCCCTCGAACATTCATCTACTCCTGTCTGATTCTATCAGAAACACTCCCCATGCGCGCGCACACACACACACACACATCAGATATGCATTAGGTTAGTGTGTGTGTGTGTGTGTGTGTGTGTGTGTGTTTTAGTGTACAGAATTGTCCTCTTAATCTCCTTATATATGTGACTGATCCTGATGTTACTCTGTGCTGTATGTCTACTGATCAGCTACTGTAGAGCTTAGGCCGAGCCAATCCTCCCAGCACATTTATACACACACAGACACACACACACACACACACACACACACACGGCTGTGTGCCAGCTACTAAACCTCCTGCCTCATCATGCAAGAAGACACTCTAAGAGTTATGAATGTTTATGAGTTTATGAAGATTTCCGTCTTCATTTATTTAAATCCCAGCACACACACACACACACACACACACACACACACTCACACTCACACTCACACACACACACACACACACACTCACACTCACACTCACACTCTGAGGCCAAGCCCTCATTCTCTGTAGTGTAATAAAAACCGAAGACAATCAACAACAAAAAATCCGTAAGAGACACACAGGCCATTAATCATGCAGTATATTTAATAACCTATAAAATAAGATTGAACGTGTTCTGAATCCTCAGAAATGGAGAGATAGATGAAAGAGGAGTAAATATTAAAAATGAATGGGTGAGTGAATGTGTAATAAATAAATGTCATGTTACATTAAATGTAATTTAAAACCAGATACACACTGGTAGTCAAACAGTTCGACTTGAAAAGTATCTTTCAAATTGAACCAAGAAACAAAAAATCCAGATGAAATTTGATGGAACATTTGTCATTGTTGTTGTTTTTTCCTTCTACATTTGTATTTGTTGTAGTTGTCATTGTTTTTTTCTGCTACATTTTTATTTGTTGTTGTCGTTGTTTGTTCTGCTACATTTTTATTTGTTGTAGTTGTCATTGTTGTTTTTTTCTGCTACATTTTTATTTGTTGTAGTTGTCATTGTTGTTTTTTTTCTACATTTTTATTTGTTGTAGTTGTCATTGTTGTTTTTTTCTGCTACATTTTTATTTGTTGTAGTTGTCATTGTTGTTTTTTTTCTACATTTTTATTTGTTGTAGTTGTCATTGTTGTTTTTTTCTACATTTTTATTTGTTGTAGTTGTCATTGTTTTTTTCTACATTTTTATTTGTTGTAGTTGTCATTGTTGTTTTTTTTTCTACATTTTTATTTGTTGTAGTTGTCATTGTTGTTTTTTTCTGCTACATTTTTATTTGTTGTAGTTGTCATTGTTGTTTTTTTCTACATTTTTATTTGTTGTAGTTGTCATTGTTGTTTTTTTCTACATTTTTATTTGTTGTAGTTGTCATTGTTGTTTTTTTCTGCTACATTTTTATTTGTTGTAGTTGTCATTGTTGTTTTTTTCTACATTTTTATTTGTTGTAGTTGTCATTGTTGTTTTTTTCTACATTTTTATTTGTTGTAGTTGTCATTGTTGTTTTTTTCTACATTTTTTTTTGTTGTAGTTGTCATTGTTGTTTTTTTCTGCTACATTTTTATTTGTTGTAGTTGTCATTGTTGTTTTTTTCTACATTTTTATTTGTTGTAGTTGTCATTGTTTTTTTCTACATTTTTATTTGTTGTAGTTGTTATTGTTGTTTTTTTCTGCTACATTTTTATTTGTTGTAGTTGTGATTGTTGGTTTTTTTTCTACATTTTTATTTGTTGTAGTTGTCAGTTGTTTTTTTCTGCTACATTTTTATTTGTTGTAGTTGTCATTGTTGTTTTTTTCTACATTTTTATTTGTTGTAGTTGTCATTGTTGTTTTTTTCTACATTTTTATTTGTTGTAGTTGTGATTGTTGTTTTTTTTTGCTACATTTTTATTTGTTGTAGTTGTCATTGTTGTTTTTTTCTACATTTTTATTTGTTGTAGTTGTCATTGTTGTTTTTTTCTACATTTTTATTTGTTGTAGTTGTCATTGTTGTTTTTTTCTACATTTTTATTTGTTGTAGTTGTCATTGTTGTTTTTTTCTGCTATATTTTTATTTGTTGTAGTTGTCATTGTTGTTTTTTTCTACATTTTTATTTGTTGTAGTTGTCTTTGTTTTTTTTTCTACATTTTTATTTGTTGTAGTTGTCATTGTTGTTTTTTTCTGCTACATTTTTATTTGTTGTAGTTGTCATTGTTGTTTTTTTCTGCTACATTTTTATTTGTTGTAGTTGTCATTGTTGTTTTTTTGTACATTTTTATTTGTTGTAGTTGTAATTGTTTTTTTTTCTACATTTTTATTTGTGGTAGTTGTCATTGTTGTTTTTTTCTGCTACATTTTTATTTGTTGTAGTTGTCATTGTTGTTTTTTTCTGCTACATTTTTATTTGTTGTAGTTGTCATTGTTTTTTTTCTACATTTTTATTTGTTGTAGTTGTCATTGTTGTTTTTTTCTACATTTTTATTTGTTGTAGTTGTCATTGTTTTTTTTCTACATTTTTATTTGTTGTAGTTGTCATTGTTGTTTTTTTCTGCTACATTTTTATTTGTTGTAGTTGTCATTGTTGTTTTTTTCTGCTACATTTTTATTTGTTGTAGTTGTCTTTGTTTTTTTTTTCTACATTTTTATTTGTTGTATTTGTCATTGTTGTTTTTTTCTACATTTTTATTTGTTGTAGTTGTCATTGTTGTTTTTTTCTACATTTTTATTTGTTGTAGTTGTCATTGTTGTTTTTTTCTACATTTTTATTTGTTGTAGTTGTCATTGTTGTTTTTTTCTACATTTTTATTTGTTGTAGTTGTCATTGTTGTTTTTTTCTTCATTTTTATTTGTTGTAGTTGTCATTGTTGTTTTTTTCTACATTTTTATTTGTTGTAGTTGTCATTGTTTTTTTTTCTACATTTTTATTTGTTGTAGTTGTCATTGTTGTTTTTTTCTGCTACATTTTTATTTGTTGTAGTTGTCATTGTTGTTTTTTTCTACATTTTTATTTGCTGTAGTTGTCATTGTTGTTTTTTTCTACATTTTTATTTGCTGTAGTTGTCATTGTTGTTTTTTTCTACATTTTTATTTGTTGTTGTCATTGTCGTCTTTTTCTTCTACATTTTCATTGTTGTTATTGTCTGTTTTTTGTTCTACATTTTATCTGTTGATGTCATTGTTAGTTATTTTTTTCATCTATTGTAGGTTTTAGAGTTATCTTTTCATTATCTTTTTTCCTTCTGTTTTTCATGTGTTGTGGTTGTCATTGTTGTTATTGCCCTTTTTAAAAAATAAGTTTTAGTTTTTATGTACTTCATTTGTTGTAGTGTCATTGTTGTTACTGTCACCGATTCTTCGGGCACCCTTGAAACTTTTACTAGGGATTTATACATCGCCATGACATCGTGGGGGAAAGAAACATGACTTTGACTTGACGCTATGACTTGAGTCGGCAGAACATATTAAATTAGGACTGTATTTCTTTTCTTTCAGTTCACTCAGACCATTTTTTCAAGGTCTCTCGTCTAATTTAATAGATTTCCTCTTGTTTTTTTTTCTACTGGCTTCTAATGTTACTGGTAATATTTCAAGAATAAAACCTCATCTTCCGCATAACACATTAAAGGAGAATTTGATCCCAGTTCCCCTCCTGCTTTTTGTAATGACATTTTTCAAACTCAGCACGAATTGTCAAGCGCGCCGTTCCGCTGTCGTGTTCGACTTGTTGCGTAGTGACTTTGATTCTGAATTTCCGTGATGGTGCCGTTGATGCGCATTTATTTCCAGTCACGGTCGCCGTCTGTGCTTAAAGTCCGCGCTAATACTACTACACGCTCTCTATGAATAAATGAATACGTTCGCTTGCTTGCTCTGTCGCTTTTCCTGACACATTCTCAATTTGAGTGCCTGTAGGGGCTCCGTGACCTTTGACCTTCCGGCAGTGGAGCAGAACACACCGTGATGCTCATAAAACGCGTTCGGCGTGAGCCGATCATACCGTCACAGCCGAACCCGAACGGTCATCGTTCCTCCATCATGATGACACCCCAGCACCCACCCCACCCCACCCCAACAGGGTCACTTCCTGTGAACCTTTCAGGGTCAGAACTGGAGCGTGACTCCCTGAGCCATTGATATCCTCCTGGTGTATGTGTGTGCATGCAAATGCGCTTATCTGTGTGGCTCAGACTGCTTTGTGTCAGTGTGTGAATAAGAAGAAGAGACGGAGAGAAAGACAGACAGAGAGAGATACAGCGTTGAATATGGGTGGCTGACAGCGAGATTTTGAGCCAGTCAGACATACGGCAACCTGAAAAGTGCGCCGGAGCCAAACCATCAGTCACATGACGGGCGCTGACAAACCGAGTGAAGGAGAGAAGCTCAGGAGGGATGGACAGGTTCCCCGACGCCACTGCAGGAGCATGGAAATGTAGAAGAAAAAAAAATCAGATCGCCGTCTGACTGTCTGACTGCATGACGATCCGATCAGCATCTGCAATACATTTCCCTACGTCCTGATCCGATCCAAAACTTTGATATCAGGGCCAAATCAGTTATATTTAAATGGATCGGCATCAGCTATATCAAGTCTAATCCAATGCCAAGCCTTTACAATAATGTGTACGCCAATCTGCTTTATAAATTGTGGCAGTGCTGCAAATTTAACAGAAAATACCTTGCTTCATGGATGTTCCACAACACGACAACCGGAGAAAAAGTACGACACGTCGGTTTTTTTTAGTAAATAAAAATAGTCAGTGTTGAAAAAGAACGATAGGAGAGGACTAAAACACGTAGTACGGTAATTGGGAAATAAATCAACCGCCTTGTCGCTGATTATTTTCCTAGTACAGCATGCCGCGCACACTACCTCTGCTCCCACACTCCTCAACCAGTTTCAAGATCTCTCACACACACCCCGCAAAAAAGTTTCTAAATGCGTCAGATAGCTCAGCTTCAGTGTTTTCTCCTCTCATTTTCAGCAGCTCCCACGAAACAGGATTAAATAATTCACAGCAAATAAAAAAAAAAAAATCCGGCATGCCTGAAGCCGGCATGACAAGTGTGGCGTGATGAGTCGAGAGAGAGGAGGGGCTGAGAGAAGCTGACAGTATTGATCTCACACGGAAACTGAATGCTGTTCTTATGCAACACGTCACATTCTGGAGACAGAAATGGTTCGTGAAAACTCCCCATATCGCCCGAGACAAAGATGCCAGACCGACAGAGAGAGAGAGAGAGAGAGAGACCTAGATTTATACCTCACTGACTCAGAGACAAGCGCTGAAAACCCTCACGTCAGACAAACAGAACATTCTCATACCCCTTTCCCAACATGGTTTCTTCTGGGAACCATCAACCTTTTGTTGTTGTTGTTGTTGTTTTTACAAAGCGTCTTGTGTTTCCGCAGCTTTAAGAGCTGAAACGTTACATAACCAGACGTGAGAGTGTGTAAAAATAACAACCTCCTCCTGAAATTATTTGATAAAAATCGATTAGGCTGGGCGTCATTATTTTTACACACTCTCACGTCTGGTTATGTACCATTTCAAAAATCGATTAGTCTGGGTGTAATTATTATTTTTTTTTACACCACACTGTTTAGGAGTGTTTAACTATAACAATAATAGCCATGACAGCTTATCTATGACCTGATTTGAATTCTGGATTCCGATTGGTCGGAAGGTGTGCAAATCGCAGGTTCATATTAATGCGCTCCTTCTAATACGTTATCGTTTCCATGGTAACAGCTCGTTCACCGGGACTTGTACGGAGGACGCTCCTCAAAATGTGTGTCATTTTTTGATGGGGTGAAGTTTTCTCTGAGGAGATGTTTAACGTTTATGGAAGGAGTCTCCGGTGTCAGAGCTTTGTTCCAGTTAAAGGTAAAGCTGTAAATGCGTTTTCCGACACTGGAAAGTCATTAGGAAGGAGGAGCTTACGCTTTTTTACGCTTTATGGGGGGGGGGGAGGCTGGTGAGGGAACAACTGTATATTAACGCAAGCGAGAACTTGTTTCATGAACATTCCTACATTAAATGCAACGATAAACGGATAAAAAGTATAAAGTGTCATTTCTTCTACATGACAACGGTCACTCTGCTTCATTGCATTACCCAGTCATTGATCGTTTTCCTGAAACAGCACAGGCCAAAGTGTGTTATTCCTCTTATATCGCAGCAAACCTGTTACCTACCGAACCATGTTACTTCGCACCTATAATATAAATCATATTAAAGAACTTTATAGAAATTAATCATGTTTTTCAGGCTCCCACTGACTAATATCCTCACCCACATCCACCAAAAACACGCAGACTGGACTACGTGGCAAAAACCTGGCCAGTAAAAGCACCCAAAAAAAAAAATCTGATAATAATAATAATAATAATAATATTAATAATAATAATAATAATAATAATAATGAAGCCTCATAAAAGCGTCCTCTGTCTGAAATTTACCTAGAGAACGTGTGTTTTCTCTGGAACACTTTGCACAGGTTTCTAGGATCAAATTTTATAGCATGCACACACACACACACACACACACACACAGACACACACACACACACACAGACACACACACACACAGACACACACACACACACAGACACACACACACACAGACACACACACACGCGCGCGCGCGCATGCAGAGACAGAGACATTACACACACCTACACACCCAAATTAAAATGTCAGGCAGAATGCCCGCCTTTTATGCTTTTGGTGCGACTGGGAGCTTTGTGTTCGGGTTCAACATTCGTTCGCTACACACCCTGAAGCCTGTGTGTGTGTGTGTGTGTGTGTGTGTGTGTGTGTGTGTGTGTGTGTGTGTGTGTGTCTGTGTGTGGTAGTGAGAGAGAGGGAGACAAGACTGACAGAGTATTTTAGCAAATAAAAAGCTGATATTGTGTGGCGTGAAATTGCATCAGAACTCGTCCTGCAGTCACACAGGCAGAGAGGGAATCGGTTAAGCAGCCAGGAAATGAATGTGTGTGTGTGTGGGTATGTGTGTGTGTGTGGGTGTGTGTGTGTGTGTGGGGGAGAGAGAAAGAGAGCAAAGAGAGAAACAGGTATCAGTGGTAAACAGGTAATGGAAGTGAATCTGCACATCTCATCAATAGTGAAGCAAGAGTCATATCTGATTCATGATATTCAGCACATTACTGCGGGGAAATTTAATGTGTATATGTGTGTGTGTGTGTGTGTGTGTGTGTGTGTGTGTGTGTGTGTGTGTGTGTGTGTGTGTGCGCGAGATGCAGAAATGAACCAGCACCACCCCCGTGGATAGTAAACACACAGGATTTTCACTTCAGTCCACTCGTACAGAAGGACAGCATGACCACGGACAAATCCAGATTTGTGTTTAACTGTGGGTTTAAAAAAAAAAAAAAAAAAAAAAAAAAAAAAAGTCTTCACTTTTCACTCCAAAAGGTCTGTAATTATATATTAAGCCATGCTAATATGCTAATATGCTAATGGTGTTTATTTCCTTGCAGGTTTGAAAGGCAGCGCAAGTGTAGCTATAGGCGAATTAAGTGCACTTGGAGGAGACATATGAAAGAGAAATCTTAATTACGCTCATTAGGAGGAGACGCTGAACGTCGCGGGTGCGGGGGGGGATGAGGGGGGTAGGGGGGGTTTTATAACAAGAAACGCAACCAGAAAGTGCTTAATGAACAAACAACAGCTGTTCTCATCTGGGCCGAGCGCTCGCCGGCATACGGGATGCCCCCGCGGCAGAGCTTTTCCGCACGGGAACATCGACTAATCAAATTCTTGCAGGATTTGTATGGAATGTTTAAGCAGATTTAACTTTAAAGGAATACTCCGGATGTTTTTCGACCCAACCTCGGAAAAAAAAAAAAAAAAAAAAAAAAAATTTACTCTCTCTCTCTCTTATTACAAGAGAAAGACGTTTGAAGATGTGTCCTTGTACAAGGAAAAGAACCGCAAAGAAATTTTAGTTAGAACGCAACCTAGGGGCAGGCGTTCGATCGTCATTAAGCATTAATATAATTTTTTTCCGCTTTATTTATCCCGGATTCTAGAGTCAAGGGTGTTTGTAAATTGTAAATGGGTCTGGTGCGTTTGTAAACGATGCTTTAAATCTATCGAATTTATCCGAGGGAGGAATTTGCGCTTCTGCAAACAATAAATTTGCCACCTGGTGATGGTGCTTGGACCCCTGAACAACCTTCGGACAAGCATCTATAAATAGAATTACCTTTTATTGTCTCGTTAAAAAATGGTGTAGAATTACACAAGAAGTGCTTTGGTACGACTTTCTCTCATGCCTGCGGCATCTCGTACACCTTTATGCTGATAGTGTAATGGATGTAGTTTGAAGTGTACGTTCTTAACAACACCTGCCCTTAGACTTCCATTAGAAGTTAGTTTTGAGTCAAAAGTAAGTTTCGTGCGATCCTGAGCTTGGGCTTACTGTCTGTGTGTCTTTCGCATGTTTTCCCTGTGTCCGTATGGTTTCCTCTGGGTTCTCCGGTTTCCTCCCACCTCCCAAACACATGCCAGTACTATTACTTGGATGCAGGTCTTCAAGTGCTCTTCTGTAAGCCTGACTCACGTGGTCACCGTATGGTCGCCATCGATCGAGCTTATTAAAATGTGAGAATTTGTTATTTCTTAAATACGCGTTATGCAGATATGTACTTACGAGAGCACTCGATTATGTACAGTACGTACTATTTATGTACAATTCCACGCAACAACTCTAGAGCGGTGTTTGTGTGTTCCCGTGTCGTACACACCCAACCTCCTCTACAATCGTCTACCAGCCTGATGCCATCTAATAAGCTACTGCACACACTGTCTGTATCTGTGTGTGGGGGCTGTGAGGGCGTGAGTCAGTGAGTCAGCAAGAGATTGAGAGTGATTGTAAAGTTGTGAACATGAGCTGGAGAGAACATAAGTGATTCGGTAATTGTGCATTGTGTGGGATCTGCTTTTATTGAAAGTGCAGCGCTTTCTGCCGTTTTCATATTATTCCTGAGTGTCTATAAAACAAGTGATTTTTCACTCTATGATATTTAAATAGGTGTAGAGTGTCGATCTCTCTCTTTCTGCTTCAATTACTTCCAGCTCTTTTGCCGAGTCTGCCTACAAGCTTGTAATATTCAGAAGCAGAGCTCTGACACTCATTATTATTCCTCACAGCAAGGCGCTGTGGAGTCCTCAAATCTGTTTGGTCAGAAAGATAATCTGACTTCGAATACGTTAGCGTTTCTAATATGGCAGATGCTCTACGTAAGCAGTCTAATAATAAACAGATTTTTAAAAATGTGTCGTTATTTAACGAAGAAAAACGACGAGGTTTATTTAACATTCATGGAAGACAAGGAGTCTCGAGTGTCAGCGATCTGTAACTAACTGAAGTGATGTTTTTTCCGCTTCGTGTCGGCCGCATCACACCACCCAGTTATTGGTTATTTTCCTGTAACATCATGCCCCTAAGTGTTTTATTCTTTACTGTTTTATTCTTTACTTTATTCTTTACTGACTTGGGTAAGTTCCAAGACAAAACAGCTGCCTCTCTGTATCTGTGTGAGAAGAAGAAATTATTGAACTGCGATGGTTGATGAAAAAAAAAAAAGTTGTAGAGCAATTTCAGTATTGCTAACTCTTTAAAAAAAAAAAAAATGTCACTGTATGACCATTTAAAGCAATTAAACCAATTAATGCTCAGTATTTTGAGTTAGCTCACCATATTTGGCCACATTTATACTGCGTGTTGATTTACAACCAGTGGCCAATCACATGGAGTATGCAAATTACGTGCAAATTTACCTCTCTTGTGAACGTAGAAAAATAGAGCCCCGGTTCATGTTTTCTTCAGAGTTGTTTTGTGGAGTGTTTTTCATCCACCAAAAAAGAGGAAAAATGAAAATGTTCCATTCCCTTTAATACTTTAAACATTCCCTTTAATACTTGAACCCTTTCTCGCAGTACACGTGCGTTCAGTAATCGGCTTATTTTCAATCAGTATAAACAAATGAGTTTATTTTATCTTATAAGATAGTTATAAGATTAGTCGGGACACTGTTGGGTTTCTGTGTGTAGAGTATCGTGACCCTGTGTTTATCTGCTGGTGAGCAGGGCGATGGGAAAGGGGAGGGGTGTGAGCCCCCTGCTGGGCAAACAATTCACACCTCTCCACTATAACATTGGTACAGAGATAAAACGGAAGGCACAACTAAAGCTTTTTTGATAGTAAAACACTGTATACAACTGCCACATTCACAAATTATAACGTTTAAACCTATTAGGGTTTTACCTAGGTAAAAAAAATAAAATAAAATAATTATGAAAAACTGCAAAGCCCTGCATGTCTACTTTCATATTTGCCATTAACCCCTACTGTGGAGTGTGACATCACAAATATATTCAGTGCTAAACAGGGGCACCTACATAACAGGTGGAAATGAGATTTTTTGGCCTCTGGTAAAAAGAGTTAATGTACGTCTACCAAAGTGTTCGTGTTAAGAAGGCTAGTTTCTTTCTTTCTACTGATATGCGTGAAGGTGAATGGTTCAACTGCACAGCATGACACTACACTTATAGCGAAACTGAATGCTGAACCGTACTTCCTCCAGACCTCTATTACATAAATTTGGTAGCAAATCTTTTCTATTGAATGGACAAATAAAAGGTTTCAAATAGAAAAAAATTTTCACTATGACACGATTATTACTGTAGTCCTAAGGGAGGAGGTATAGCTTTCCGTCTCCTCCCTTTTTGCTATGAATCAGCATTTGTCTCACCGTATTCCAGTCTAGTGATCCCTGAGCAAGAGCTTCAAAGACAGCCCGGGTTTAGCGTGTAACGAGAAAAAATAAAAATCAATCAAAATAAGGAAACTACAGTACATTTCTGCAAGATAACTACGTTCTCTGCGAGCATCATAGCAGGCTGAGGTCATGGCGCTCCTGGGAGCTCCCGAAACAGACGAGCCAGTCAGATCTCAGTGCTGTCTGATGGCTGGAAAGAGGAAAATAATCTCATTTTGTGTCTTTATCTCTCATACCGCCTTGTGCTATCTGTCTCACCATCTATCTTTTTTGCATTTCCCTCTGATCATGTGTCCGTCCTTGTAGATTCTGGAATTCAACCCTCTTTTGCGCACTCGCTCTCTCTCTCTCTCTCTCTCTCTCTCTCTCTCTCTCTCTCTCGGTCTCTCTCTCTCTTTGTTTCTCACCATCTGCTCCATTAGCAAGAGCAAACCGAGTAAAAGCACTTAGTGTTGAGCAGCTTGCTTTTACTTCTGAATGGGCTCCACATAAATCTCTCTCTCGCACACGCACATACACATAACTGAACTGCACTATGTGACTCTTTGCTCTGCTTTATAATGTAACTGTCGCTTTTCGAGAACAGTTTGGCCAAATGGAAGATTGGCCTAATGGTGAGGTTAAATTACACGACTTTTACCACGACTGTAGACGCAATTTACAGCCGGACCATTCTGTGCTATAATCAATCCTCGTCCAGTAGGGAAACAAAATTGGGAAGTCTTCGAAGCTGACTCATTCTTGCGATCAAGTTTCAGGTTCATCACAACCAGTAGAGCATCAGTTAGTTTTAGAGACAAATTCTCATGGAGTTGAACAAACAACAAGCAAACTAATGAATGAATGAACGAACAAACGAACGGACAAACAAACGCCTGATTAACAGCTCACAAAATAATAATGCGTTTAAAGCCAACTGTACCAACAACTTTGCGTTACTGCACTGATTATTTAATTAATTTATTTATTAAATTCTCTAGCTGTGGTGCAACATAATTGCCTTGTGCACTACAAGCAACATTTCAGCTACATCTCTGTTTTCACGCATTTACTCGAGTAAGACTAGAACGCCATCCCCATTACAATTACTTTCATACGCACAATTCACTTCCTTAAAAGTCACATATTACAGTAAACATGGGACTCGGATGGTCTTTGAAGGGGGGGGAAACAGAAATGTGACCCTCACTTTTCAGCACCGATTCCTCCTCACTTTCTCCTGTCATTTTCTGAAATTCTGCCTAAGAGCACTCATCTTTTTCAGTCTACCAGCTACCGGTAGTATTTCTGGCTATCCACATGAGGCCAAAGGAAACTCGCTCAAATGGCTCGCCGTTTACTGATTTCGGTAGTAGAGTATGTCCAATGAGGGTCCAAAGAGGGTCCCCCCCACCATCCCCATCCCCCATCCCCATGGAGGAAGATTAACAACTATCAGAACAGAATTTCATTGACATATGGTCTCATCACTTCTTAAATGTACAGAAACTGAGTGCGAGATATCTGCAGGACGAAAAGATAAGAGTCCAAACACAATGCAGTACTACACCGATCAGCCATAACATTAAAACCACAACACACCTTCAGAGGTCTTGTGGGGTCCATGCCTAGACAGGTGAGAGCTGTTTTGGTGGCACAAGGGGGACCGACACAATATCAGGCAGGTGGTTTCAATGTTATGGCTGATCGGTGTATCTATATAACTGTAAGAAAAACAATAGGAAGCATCACGGGAAATCTGAACACAAAACTATCTACACACTAATGTACCATCCTCAGCAAAATTACAACACCAACAGACTTCAGACTGTCAAATATTCATATTCAGCTCATTTATAAACCCAAGAGGAAGAATAACACTAAGCACTAGAGGCTTGTATTTGCAAACCAGACAATGTTTTAACTGATGTGTTTTGTTATCCATCAGCTTGCTCTGCAATATGCGGCAATACAGTCGTTTTATCAATATCGAGCAGCATTACCGAATGGCCTCACTGAGAGCTCGGCAATAATGACTAAGTGGAGATTTAAATCGTTCTCCCACACACACAGCCATAGTCCTAAATCATGTTTTAGTAGAGGGTGAAGTCAGGTCAGTGCAAGGTTGCTCATTTCCATACACTGCCTTGCAGTGCATGAGTCAGTCAACAACTCACACACAGCTGCTCAGTCAAACAGGAGACCCAGCGAGCAGGTGGGAATTTGGTGATCGACAAGACAAGGAGAAGAACCAAACGAATTGTAAGCCTGTTTGATTTACAGAACATCTACAGACTGCTGTCCTCTTATAAACAACAACTAAGTAAAATCAGAATGTCGGTAGTAAAACAATAATCACAAAGCCCACATCTAAAAGTTATAGGTTTTCACAGGAGAAACCAAACAGAGATTTCTGTTTCCTGGACATTTAATTCAGTTTGCTGTGCTTGGTCAGTTTCTGACCTTTTAGAACAAAACAGTATTTTTATTCGCTCAACACTTTTCTCTTCACATATCCCAGCATCAATCCTCAAGGGACTGATTATCTTCTTGATTTATTGGTCATGGGCATAAATGCTTAATCCTTAACCACTGAGCTACCACAACTTTATGTTCACCTCTACCAAGTGGACCTCAAGGTGATCGCTGATTTCCTGGTCATGGGTGTAGCTCCTTAATCCTTAACCACTCTGATTTCTTGGTAATGAACCATAATCCTCAACCAATGAACTACCTCCATTGTTTTCTACTCTACCAAGTCTAGGTCATGGTGAACCCCTCAATTTCTTGGTCATGGGTGTAGATAATCCTTAGCCACTGGGCTACCTCTGTTAAGTTCACCTCTACCAAGTTGGCCTTTTGTTGAGCTCTCGATTTCTTATAGCCTTACAGCCTCAAATGCTGACCTACCCCCAATTTCTTCAGCTGTACCAAGTCTATCTCATACTCAGCTCTTAATTTCTTGAATTCTCTATTATCTTTGCTTACAGTGCATGATGCTATACTCTGAATACAATACGATGCAAGCCTAGTCTCCTGAGGACGCATTGCAGAAGATGTTTACATCACTGAAGTTACCACCACCCACAAAATCCATATTCCAACAAATGCCTTTTGCTGAGTATTCTTCTACCTTCCCTACAATCTGGATCTTGGCAAATCCTACTGGACTACTTGAAGGCAAGTATTTAAGCATTTAAAGCAGGAATAATCATAGCACAAGGGGGGAAAAATCATGGTAGCAGAGTTCCCAGCAACTTAACAAATTGACTGACTACATAAGGAAGCAAAAGATCAGCTCCTTGGGTTAATTGCTTTGGATATACAGTAGATTATATATTTTCACCACTGCGAGCCATTAAATTGATGTGCCATGATTGCTTGCTTGTAAGGCCAGACTCAGACACTCAGAGGCCAAGATAAATATCTCCTCATACAAATGCCACCGTGCTCAAAATATAAATTTAACATCATTTAACAAGCCATAATGATATGAAGGGATGACTTAAATGTCAAAGTCAGAATTGTGTGTTTTGACCTTTTTGAGGCAAAGCGATGATGTATTCTGGGTTATATGGGAAGAGGAAGAGGGTGGACAGACGTGATAATCTGGGTTTTAAAATGTTAAAATGTTACATTCTGTCTGAGGTAGCGTGTAGAAGCTATTGAGTGTCTAATCAATTGTGATAGCAAGACTAGAAATGTAAGGTAACCTTCTGTTCCTAAGAAATGCATTAGCCTTAGGCTATTGCAAAAATCTAATTCGCAGAAGTCAAGCCAATCATTCTGAATAAAGGGTCCACTACTGTTTGCACAAATAACCCTTGAAACAGTAAGTAGAGCATCAATTATTACCTCCTTACCATTCTAGGTTGGCCTGACCTGATTTGAACAAATGGGAATATCTTTCACCGATAGAATATCATTACAGTGTGTGTGTGTGTATGTGAGAGAGGGAGTTGCTAGCCTAATTAGCTTTATTAGTCTCCAGTGCTGAACCTTAGTGTGTGCTAGCTCAATAAACTCCAAAGACAATCACAACCCCACAACTCATCTAATGAGATCCATCTGATAAAGCAGGAGAGTAGTGTGAGGTCCTCGATTTCTGACTGTTGAAAAACTCCACTATGAAAGTTGGAGTACTTCCACTGTGAGTCATTAGACTCTAACTGACTGTATCTTCTATTTGGAAGTCAGAATGATTTGGCGGTTATTAAAAAATAAATAAATAAAAAATAAATAAATCTCATGCTTGAGTGTTCCAAGCGGGTCTAATTGTTGGAACACTCCACTGTGAGGTCATCAGGGTATGATTACTGTAAATATTGGCTGTAAGGCAACCAGACTCTAATTAATAGAACATTTCATTGTGTTCTCCCTGTGGCTGTGTGGGTTTCCTCTGAGTTCTCAGGTTTCCTTCTAGCTCCCAACACATGCTGGTAGCTGGAATTTGGAACCATCCATTATGTGGTATTTGAAATCTCTGTTGTAACATAATCAGAGGTCACTAGAGTCTAATTTACAGTGGGACATGCCTCATACAACTTTACCGAGAACTGGCCAGAGAGTATCCAGGAGTTCTACTCAGGAGTGCTTGAAGCTCTACTCAGGAGTGCCTCAAAGTAGAGCATCAGCCCTGGATCTCCTCCCCTTATCAAGCCCAGGAACCCTGAGAAGGTACCCCATTTCCAGCACCTCTACTTGCGACCTTATTCTTTCAGTCATTACCCACAAATCGTTAACATGGGTGGCAATACAGCCATAGACTGACCAGTAAACAAAGAGCTTTATCAGCAAACCAAGTTCCTGCTTCACCAGTACAGATCAGTGCAGCAACTGTAACACTCCTGTTGCTGACCCAATCCTTTTTTTGAATTTCACAGTCTCTCTCTTTCATCAGTCATGAATAAGACCCCATGATATTTTGCTCTGATTTCTGACATACTCCAATGTGGTTCTAATTGTTCTAACCAGGTTCTGACTGTTGGAACATTCCATCAAGAAGACTATGGGATCTGGAACACGGAACCCTCAATTGTGAAGCCAGATCCGGTTCTGTTTTAAAAGTGTGGTGTGAGGTCATCAGCTCTAATTGCTGGAATACTGCATTGCGGAGTAAGTTTGATCGGACGTTTATGTATCCTTCCACTATGATATCACCAGTCTCTAATGACTGAAACGCTCCTTTATGAGGTGTCTGGGCTCTTATTTATAGAAACACTCCATTATGAGATCATTTTCCTTTGATTGCTGGAACACTCCATTGTGAAGTCATTTTGCTTGAATCGCTGGAAAACTCCATTCTGAAGTCATTTTTCTTTGATTGCTACAACACTCCATTATGAGGTCATTTTGCTTTCATTTCTGGAGCAGTCAATGTTAAGGATCTTCAGAATCTTGAAGGATGTAGTCTTGTGCACCAGTTTTTAAAGAAGGTGACACAGTGAGCTGTTCGAAGGAAGATATGCTCACTGAACTGAAGAAAAGTCACGGAATCCCTCGTTTAAAAATTGTTTTTTTAAACAGTTAAGTGAGTAAATAAGATAAACTTGTTGTTTGCTGAGGGGCCATGGGAAAATGTCTGTGGTTGGTCAGCTGCCATGTAAAATTGCCTCTTTCTGTGAAAGGAGGTAGTGTCATGGCCATGTTTAGTGATGACAGCTAGAGGGCTGGTTTGACAGACTACACAGAACCCTATAATAAAAAAAGTGTATAATAGAGTCCCTATCAGAAAGACTTCCAAACTAGAACTCCTAACTCCCACCTCTTCTAAGAGTGTACCTTTCCTGGTTGTAAGTGGTTATGAAATGATTCCTTCTTTTCTCACCGGTGACCATCTTGTGGGTAGCAAACAAAAGACAGCACCTGCTTGACTCATTTATTTACTTCCGCTTAAACATGTCTCTGGTTTTCAAAGACATTCTTGGCCATGAAGCAAGCGAAAAGCTTTTAGAGGTAATTCGTCAGATGAAAAGTACCTTAGGCATTTTATGATCTTGTCCACTTGAGCAAAGTGAATGTAGTAAAATATATCTATTTTTGGGCCAGTACCTGGGCCATGGTCCAATAACGAATGCTTGATGTCTGACTGTTTGTTCTGTAGATGGACATTTCTACAGATGATTTACCAACATATAGACAAACACAGTCTTTTAATAACCTCTTATTTTTGTCAGGAACAGAAATGTGTTTGTACTATAGCTGAGATATCGCAAGTTCAACCAAGATGATGCCACAGCCCTCTGAGGCTGGGAGTCCTAGAGAGCCAAATTGCTGTCTGGGAAGTGAGAGGAATGGCATTAATATATCCAGAGCAAATCAGAACAACACTAGCCAATCCTGGGCTTCTGTGAGCTAATGTATGCGGAAGAGTTTGTGCTTTCCATCCGAATGTGATACAAATTGGCAAATCACCAAATTGGGGAGAATTTGGGAGAAACAAAATCTATACTCTGTGCAAAATAGGAATGGCAATTTAAATGGTAGTATGCTTTTTTCCCTATTAACCAAAGGACTTCATATAGGCGCTTGCTGTAGATTATATGCCTTCATCTTAATAGAGCTGCATTTCCACTGATCCTTCTTCACGATAACTGTGCCAATAATTCTCAGCTTGCCGACGAGTGATCAATTCCAGCCCACCATCGCTCAAACAGTGGGCCATAAATAACTACAAATTTAGCATCGGCCGTTAAATTGGACAAGTGCACGTCCAAGGGCAGCCAACCCAGCTGCCCACGCTTGAAATCTCTCTCCAGTCATGTGGGCTGTATCCTAATAAGCCAGGGCAGTCTCAGACCGGTGCTAATTCTAGCGCCTTCATTTTTTGCAAGTTTTGCCATCTCTGTGTGGTAGGATCATTGCGTTAATTGCAGGGAAAGAAAGAGAGCAACTCCCACTCACACTCAAAGATCTTGTCTCGTTGGTAGCAAACAAAAGACACAGAACATCGCAGACTCATTTATTTTCCATGTTTATAAGTAGAGCATGTAAAGAATGACAAGCTATTCCCAGCCTTTGCCTCTCTGTAATCTCATCTCCAGCTCTTCCTCTTCCTGATTTTCTTCTTGCTCATTATCTGAAGAGTGGAGTGACCATGGCTGAAGGGTTTGAAAGCGTGGTGGCTCTTTCTGCTTCACAGCGTGTCTGAATTGGATGCTTTCTGTAGCGCACAGGAGTTCATGGACCTACCAAAGGGACTCAAGGCTAACAGTCAGTGTGTCCTTGCAAGGAATTCTCAAATCACACTGATGGAATGCACTCTCAACTGATGAAACACAATTTGGCTAGAATGCATTAAAGGACAATTCCATCCTGAAAAACGTTAAATATTTGATTTGTGTTTAGTGATTCTGGTGCTAATTTGATGCTTGGTATTTTCGTTATTCCCATGAGAAGTAGCAGTTGTATCCCGTGCTGATGTCACGGGGGGTGGACACTGTTATTGCCGACACCGTTATAATGGTGTACAATGGTGGAACAGCTTCTTTCCTCACTCACCACCAGAGAGAACTCCAGCAGAGAAGTAATGGACATGTTGGTGCCAACGCTGGACCCAAAGCAGCAAAATGCAACGCCGCTATACAACGCAGAGACTCGGTTCAGCTAGTTAGCAATCTACGAGACGACGATGGTGCTGATGGTGGTATTAGCATGAAAGTTGAAGCTTATCTGTTTGAGCAGATGAGGAGGTGAGAGAGAGCTGGACAGACTAAAGGACTAAAGCGCCGCTGCATCGCTCTCTTTTTTCTATTCTCCCATGACTTTCAGATGGTGCTGTGAGAGAGAGAGTGTGCGCGCCGACAGGAAGGAAGGCAAATACGTTCTCAGGAAAGCACTGAACACCAGGTCGGGTTTACCAGTTTGCATGAGTGAACGAGGCAGCTTACGCTCGGTTAGCTTAAAAGCACCATTGTATCGTAGGGGAAAAGGGTAATGGAAACAGATTTATCAAGTAAATTATGCAGGCCAGCTAGAGCATTTCGAGCAGACTGCCATTGAAGAATCCTGTGGGTTCACAAATGCACAACTTTTGAGCTCGGTGTCAGACAAAACCATTTGAAAACTTTCCTAACAAGCTTCGAAAGTTCAACCGTTCTGATAGACGGAGGCAGAAAGAGAGCGAGGGATAGGAAGGGAGCGAGGGGAAAGGCGAGAGACGGTGCTCGAGCGGTACTCGGAAAGCACAGCACTGTCTTCATGAGTCAAGCTTTAGGGGGGAAAAAAAAGAAGTGGAATGAGAGAGCTGGAGCGATGAGAGAAGGAAAAGGAGCGCGGCAGTGAGAGAGGGGCTGTCAGAGAAAGACTCAAAGCCTACACAAGATGAAAGGCAGAAAAAGAGAAAGGAGTCCAGGAGGAGGTGGAAATGGAAGATAATAGGAAAACTAGAGAAGTTAAAAATGTATTACGGCTTTTTTTCCCCCCTTACCAGTCTTAAAGGAGTCGTATGATTTTGAAATGTTTTTAAACATTAATTATTTTGTTTATTGGGTGTAATAAAATAGGCTAACATGCTTTAATGCTAAAAAAAAACGCATTATTTGTCAAATAATGTACATTATTGCAGTGCCTCTATTCCCAGGCTGCCTGAAACGCTCCGATTTCTCCAAAGCCCCTCCTTCCGAAAAGCCCAGAGTGCTCTGATTGGCCAGCTGACCCGTTGCGTTGTGATTGGCCGAAAGCCTCACGAGTGTGTCAGAAATGGAACGCCCCTCGGGTTAGCGTTAGCCTCCAAGGCTAAAGCAATTATAAGCTCCTAAGCAACATGTCGCCGGTTTTACCGTATCAGTTCGAGTCAGATTCAGAAAATGCGGCTGATCAAGCGGAGGCAAGTTTGCAAGCACGACTCGAGCAGAACGTTTCACAGCGGTAAGTTTGTATTTTATGACTCTCTTACCTTTCAGACACAATTGTGTGTAGCCTGCCTCGTTCTCTCCCAGCTTCAGGAAGCTGTCCTTCGTAAAATGCGCCGTGCACGAGCAAACGTTCGGGTCGTACTGCTCAGGAACGGCGTCATAAATGAACAGTAACCTCTGATTCCGTCCGTTTTCGGCAGGCGAAACAAAGAGGCTTTGCTTTCGCACCGAAAAACATAGCGTCTCCACGACATGGCGCCTGAATTCACTGAAGTCTCGCCTTCTTTCTCCGCGCCTGCCTTTGGGCGGGATTATGCCGATGGTGCACTTTGTGACGTAGAGAGATTACGGGAGTAAATCTGGACTTCGAACGACGCGTTTCGGGCAGGTCTGGATCAGCGCTCTCTGTTAGATAAAATAAATCCCTTTGGGGGAGACTATGAGCTTTGGGACTTTGCAGAGCTTATACATGCACAAACAGATACATTACACACCCGAACAAAAGGAAAACATTTTTTTTAAAAATCATGATATGACCCCTTTAAGATTTGGGATGTGTATACAGCTTCGTTATCACAAACCATCATGAACATCACCTTGTTAATATATTGAGTTGAATGAAGTTTTTAGCGATACAGCTAAAAAACATGCAAGCTAACCATATCCACCTGACATATTATAGCTAACTTACAGTAGCTGACTGACAAGTGCGCATCAGGTTCCGCTCTCCAGAACCTGAAACGGATAATGATCTGCAAGTAGCAGGTGTTTTCGAAGAGGAGAGTCTACTTAATTAGGTACTAAAAAAAAAAAAAACATGATCATATTGTAAGAATCTGATGATACATTTTCTAAAAGGGCACCAAGATTAAGAACAAAATCAAGAACTCTATGGTCAGTATTATAGATTTAACCAACTGATGCGCCTGTGTGGATGGATCTAAAGTAAATACTACCATAAACTCATGTAAAGTGGCAGAATGATGAGGCTACGAGGTGGCGTTTTCCTCCGAAGACAAGATTTTACGAGATTTACTCAGAACGCAGCATAAAACTTCAAATAAAAAGCCGCGTCCTTAAACGCGTCCACCCTGGTAGTAACCCAGCAACCTCACCAGACCCCATGTGCTTTTTTTTGGCTCAGACCTGGCCACCCTGAGAGTGTGCTTTAGTGTGAAAGAGGGCCATTTCTCACAATCAGAAGTAAACGGCGCGAGGTAAAGCTGGCCATGAGCGATCCGGCTGAGGTCGGTGGGTGGAGTCGTGTCGCGGGTGGAGATCGGGCCATCGATTATCCGATCTGAAGCCTGTTTGGTAAATGCTTTCTAAACAGAACTGCGGGAGTGTGTGAGGAGCGAATGAGTGTGTGACTGGGAGTGAACTTCAGTAAGCGTGTGTAGAAAGAAAGCTGTTAGCTGGTTAATAAATAGTCCTTTCACAGTGTAAGTGTGAGTTCATAGTGAGTCTCTCTCTCTCTCTCTCACACACACACACACACACACACACACACACACACACACCTTTCACTTCAAATGGATGGCTTTCCTTTACTTACAGTCTGCTTCATGGGCTTACATTGTAAAGCGAGTATACAGATGTGCAGCTTGCGGCTATGAGCCACACAAACTTGAACAAATTATTAAGAAAATCCATCCCACACACTTACACACACACACACACACACACACACACACACACACACACACACACACACACACACACACACACACACACACGTACACACTTCACTTACACTTCAATCAGCATGTCCCGGGCTACGGCATCACTAATCTCTCTCTGTGTCAGGCTTCCCAGCCTGCAGTAACATGTCACACTCGTACCAGGATTAGATTCTCATCCCTGCTGTGCAAATAAGTCCTCAGGGAACACGAACACACACACACACACAAACACACAAACACACACACACACGCCTCTGCGCATGTGCATCCGCTAACACGCGCTCACGTCTGCTGAGGTAATTGCTTTTTAATTAGCACTTAGCTTCTAATCCTAATGATTTATGAAGCCTTGCAGTGGCTTCATGTATGTGTGTGTGTGTGTGTGTGTGTGTGTGTGTGTGTGTGTGTGTGTGTTAGTGCCAGGCTGCCGAGCCTTAACCAAGGAGGAGTCATGATCGTCGTCGTAATCGTCAGGTGCACATGGCTCTGTTGCGTGTAGTAATGAGAGATGAAAAGACACGTCACCAACCGTGCACACACACACACACACACACACACACACACACACACACACACGTATACATTAAGTCACATGGTCAGACGTAGGATGCTTGAAATGCAAAATCTAAACAAATACAGTGACGCACCTCTTTCTCCCGATTTTAATCCAGAGATGAAAAGTAGCTAGCTGGAACTAAGCAGGAATTACGTAGCTACTTACAAATTGGCGAGTGTAACGTAGCTAGTTTGCTTTGCTAATCTGCCAACAGTACGAAGCGAGTACGAAGTCTACGAAGACGGCGCACGCCCACAAATAACAGACTACAAGCAGCACGAGTGACTTGTACATTTGGATGGTTCAACCAAGACAAGCTGGCTCACCAACATTAGCATTAAAGTAGCTAAAACTCATTGCGAAGTCTTGCCATTCTCTGTGTTCGCGGCCTTTGTTTTATGCTGACTGTTGTTTATATTCAACTGTTTTTGTCTCTGGACCTTGTCCAGAGTTTCAGACTAAACAGAGTGACAAATAAAAATGAACAGATAGCACGTTGGGTGGTTTTCCAGAAAAATAAACAAAATCAAAAGGGCTAAATAGACCAAACATAAAACAAAAGCAGATCTCGATCTTCTTTAGTGCAAACCTGACCACAAAGGAAGTTATTATAAGAAAAAAGGTAAATGGAGGTAAAATATTGCACTTCCATGCTCTTTAAAAGTTTATATCCTTAATTTGGGCATTCTTTTGAGCTTTTGGTGGACACAACGGACCTGAACAAAAAGATGATATTATCTACACACGTCATCGGCTATTCCATTGTGCAGAGCGACGGATGTGTGGAGTGAAAGGAACGAGAGGAGCGGACCGTGTTTTCTGCACGCAGAGAAATGACAGAGAAGAGGGCAGAGTGCAAGGAAGAGTAAGAGGAGCATGCAAAAAAAACAACAAAAAAAAACAAAACAAGAGAAGGAGAGAGATAGCAAAGGAAACATGGCTAGGAGTGAGAGCGTGTGTGAGAGGAACGTGACGCAGAGAGGCTGTTCAAAAGCATGCGAATGTCAGCTAGATTCAGTTTACAACAAAGAGGGAAAAAACAAATGTTTGAAGGAAGAGAAAGAGCGTGAGGGGAAAGTGTGTGAGAGAGAGAGAGAAGAAAGAGAGACACACAAACACTCACTCACACAAACACTCACAGACACACACACTCACACAGAGACACTCACTCACTCACACAGAGACACTCACTCACACAGAGACACTCACTCACACAGAGACACTCACTCAAACACACACAGAGACACTCACTCAAACACTCACTCACTCACACAGAGACACTCACTCACACAGAGACACTCACTCAAACACACACAGAGACACTCACTCAAACACTCACTCACTCACACAGAGACACTCACTCACACAGAGACACTCACTCAAACACTCACACAGACACTCACTCACTCACTCACACACACAGAC
>CM042570.1:3185000-3202500 GCA_023630585.1 Cranoglanis bouderius
CCGGAGCCACGTCTCTCTCTCTCTCTCTCTCTCTCTCTCTCTCTCTCTCTCTCACGATGGGTTCTCCGGGTTCTCTCATGTTCTCTGTGTGCTAAGTGAAGGTGAAAACATATTTTCATAATACGTTAAGGGAATAAAGACAGAGCTTCTGATTGTCTCCAAGGTCTAACGTGTGTGTGTGTGTGTGTTTGTGTGTGTGTGTGTGTGTGTGTGTGTGTGGGGCCTCTGACCCTCTCCCGGGGTTCTGAAATGCGGACGTTACGATGTTCCTGTACTCAGCACTGACACAGTGATTAATGGAAAATACACTTTTAGCATCACGCTGACCTCTCCGACATCGGACAACAGTTTTACCGTCGCTATGGAAACGGTCGGCCATCACACTCGCGTCTTTTGATATTTCAATGAAATGTGTGATTTTGGCACGGGAAAGTAAACTCGCAACACGTTTCGAGTAAATAAAATCAGGAAGACACTGTTGCTAGGCGACAGAGAACTAGCCAATGACTCAGGCTAGCAGTTCAGCTAGCTCGCATGTAAAACATTGTCTCATACGGACAATATGAAGGCGACCAACCATCAGGAATGTCAACTTTTCCCTCAGCTGTGTTGCTAAAATACTAAAAAAAAAAAAATTGTAAAGCTAGAATTTCACTTAGCATTTACCTCAACAGTGAGCCGCAGCTCTTGAACACAAAGCTAGCATTACTTCTGAAGATGTAAACAGTGCATCGTTCATGCAAATCCTTCGTAAATACGATTAGATGATTAGAATGTGACACACTTTTTCAGCTCGACATCCTACGTGAATAAACATTGGCTCTAATCCGCCATTTTAGCTTCTGCAATGACTTCGCAGTGTAACTAGCTATATATTTAATATCTAATTGTGTCGAGCTAACGGCTAACTAGCTATTATTTTGTTTCGCTAATCAAATCTAGTCGTTCTAGTTCTGTTGTAATGCTAGATAGTAATGCTAGCCTACTTAAAAGCTAACACAGGCACGATTCATTTCAATCTGGAGTTGAAAAAATCCCATCCTGAAGTGTTTTTATTCCTTTTATAGCACAGTGTGAGCAATCTGTCAACGAAACAAGACGGCTCATCTTATAGCCGCTAGAAACAGTCCCTCACAAGCGCTGTGGTATAAACGATATTGGTCTTTTTTTATGACTTCATAGCACTCTCTTGTTTACATCCCCTCACTCTTTTCGAAATATTCACACTCCCTTTGTGTCTTCCTGGAAAAGTATGAAACATTTGGACGGAACCCATCTTGCTGCTATCTACAAAAGAGCACACATTAAAAGAGTCCACTAAACACGGCTGTGAACGTGTGTGAGAAAAAGCGCAATGGAGAAAGAGCAAAGGAATAGAATAGGATGAAGAAGAAAAGGCGCGAACGCAAGTCCAATCGAGCGTGCTGCATTATCTCCTCCAGCGCTCGGACAATGTCGACGGTCTCGTCTCCGACCCGTCATTCGCACGTGCATCGACGGAACAAAAGGGCCTGGCCTGAAAATCAATATCCTCTCCAAGCGCGTGAAGCAAAGTGTGGAGGAGGACGATGATTGGAGCAGTAATCTATCAGACAGAGCGCACACACACACACACTCCACACACACAAGGAGGAAACGACGCACTAGACAAACTAGTTGCTTTACGATGAGTCAATAAGAAGTGTACAAAGGCAACTGGCATGCAAATTACGTAAGTAAATCAAACAAAAAACGTGTACGTGGTGTTTCGTGATGCAGACGTCGAAGATTCAAATTCCAGAAATGCATTCGTCCAATCGGGTCTTTCGAGTTATAATCAGTCCCTCCAGGATTTCGCAATTTTGCGATCGCAGAAATGAATGCAAAAATCAAGTAAACTCCGCAATATTCAGAGGATCTTGCAATTTTTCAAAATTACCGCAGATTTTCCATAGATTTGGGCCGAAACGTGTCATGTGACATCACCACAACATGCATTCAGCCAAAGCCCTCTTCGATTCACGTGTGTCAAACATGAGTACAGCTAAAAGGTCTCATTTACCAACAAACATCACTGCGAAAGACAATTTTGTGCAACTGCGATTTCGCCAATCCAAGTAGTTTTCCGCAAATTTTGAAAAAAAGCCGCAGCAAAACCAATCATTTTTGGCCGCAACAATCACAAAAAATCTCCGCGAAATCCTGTACGGACCGTATAACGTTTCACGGTGCCGTGTTCTTGGTACTTGGTAGTCGATCTGCCATGCGTTCTGGAAAAACTCATCCTGAGATGGTCTCCTGAGTACGCACTACTCTCTCACACTGTAAACTATAAAAGAAGAGCCTGAGTGCTCAGTGCTCGCAGAAGTGAAGTGCTCACTCACTCACTCTCACTTTCTCGCTCTCGCACACATGTAACAGTTTCTTGTGCGTGACAGATTTTTAATGACCATGCACACTGATCCTGCTCTGCGCACTCAGGTCGGGTGTCCTCACACTCGCTATTGAAGATATTCTTAAAACGCCATACGATGTTTTCTCAGATTACTCGTATTGTAGTAGCCCCCTTGTTATTTTTCGCAGTTTGCTTTGCTTTGATCATCATAATTAACTGTGCAACACGTCACCGCGAGTTTGTTACACTAATGACACGACACAAAATGACAGCTACGTATTTCAGGATTAATTGTGATGATCAATCAGTCCGTGTAGGATTTCGGACTCCTAAACTCCGTATAGGAGTTTTTTTTGTGATTGTTGAGGCGACAAATGCTTGTTTTTGCTTTGGCTTTTTGCTACTTGAATTGGTGAAATTACAATTGCATGAAATAGTTTTGCATGGTCCTTTCGCAATGATGTTTGTTGGTAAATGAGACCTTTTAGCTGTACTCGTGTTCGACGCACGTGAATCGAAGAGGGCTTTGACTGAACGCTCACTGTGATGACGTCACATGACACGTCTCGGCCCAAATCTGCGGTAATTTTGAAAAATTGCAAGCTCCTCCGAATATCGCGGCGTTTGCTTGATTCTGCTTTAATTTCTGCGATCGCAAAAGTGTCAGGCAAAAGGGGAGTAAATGTATAGTGTTGGAAAAGAATCCGATTCCAGTATCCGTACTGATGCGTCCCTAGTTTTAACATTATCCCTAGAACGTAAGGCTTTACGCACATTACCGATGCACAAAGGTCTTGGAAAGCACAAACAGTAGACATGCGTATGCACGATTTGGCGACTCCAGTGGCAACACTACATGGCTGTGCTGAGCTTTTAACTCAATTCACCAGTCATGACTGAAGTAGAGCGTTTATAAGAAGAGTTAAGTGCTCCAATTGCCTAACTGACACCCAGACAATTAAACTCTGATTGAAGCACTTAACTCGCTTAATCATGGCTTTGGTCAATTCAATATAAAGAGTAGTACATTCTTGATAATAATTGTGTGTCAAGACCTTTCCAACAAAGTCATAAGTGCACCTCATTATAACAAAGTGGTGCATCTGTGTTACAGAACTAACTGTATTGGACATGGCCAATGGCAGAAAGTGTATTTCTGTATCTTTAAGCACCAAGGCGACTTCTCAGCTCATGACAACGAAAGGCTGATGAGCAATTTTTGAGGGACGTCCTCCTGAATTAAAGCTAAGTATTTGAGAGAAATGGCCTGGGTCAACACTCCTATTCACATTCTCAGAAGAAGGTCCTATTTATATGGCTTAAATGAACACAATATGGCCACGCTGAGAACCATTTCTGGTTAGCTTGAGTAGAAGATGGGGAGGAACTAAAAGGTCTTACACCATCTGGGATTTATAATGGATGTACTGCGCAGGGCATGGGGTATACACAGTTTTATCAATCGGAATTGTGTAGATTCATGGTGTATCTCAGACCCAAGATGCCAGAATACTAGATTCTGTGGTGCTGTTGTTTCTGGGTCATTTCCTGGTTTAAGCCTACTCATGTTAATGAAGTCATTGCGAAGTCTTGCCATTCTCTGTGTGTTCGTAGTCTTTGTTTTATGCTCACTGCTGTTGTCACTGTTGTTTATATTCAACAGTTTTTGACCGGCACGGGTCTCTTGACTTGTTTTTTTTTTGTTTTTTCCCCCCCGCTCATATGGATCCTCATTCTGAGTCCGAGTCCTACATGCTACACATAGCTTGAATACTATATCCTGCTAATTTATGCATATGCAAAGTAGGAGTGGTTTATTCACCAACGTGACGCGACGTGGAAAGGTCGGAAATGGAATCACGCTAATGCTTTGCATGTGGATGTATAAGAGGACTTTATACATCTAGGATCTTTGGGGTTCCAACACATCAGCTAATCACGAAGCCCTTCACCATTTGAATAAGGTTAAATAAAAAGAAACGTTCCATCGCTGTGGACCGGAGCGGCGTGAACCCCAGGAGACTGGAGGCAGGTGTTAAATGAATACCCTCACGGTCCGCTGCAGCTGCGTTAACATGCACTGGAGTTGTTAAATGAATGCTGGCGATTTTAATGTTCTTCCCACTCCAGTGCACTTTACTCAACCCTCCCCAAGGGCCTGGTCATTAAGCGAGGAGCTGAATCCGTAGTATATAAATTACACAACAGGGAACAACAGGTGGGTTGTGGAATTAATATGCTACAAAAAAAATTTTTTTAGATTTTATATTTTGCATAAAATAAAAAAAAAGTGCAATCTCATAAAAATCACTTTATTCCAGAGTCATGCTCCAGCTCTCCAGGCCTAGGATTTTATCTCACAACTTTGACCCCTAAACTTCCAGGTCCATAAGGAAACGGAGGGATCCTGAAGGTACTGCAATACCAGGTCAACATGCAAGCTGCTCATCCATCTGCTCGCTCCGAAAAATCTGTTCATGGGATTTTCAAAATTAATCTAAAATAACTGCGGTGTACGTTCCATCCCATAATATGACCATACATGTCTCGAATAAAAGGTTTGAATCACTGCCACGCTCAACCTCCTGCTAACACACCACACACACCATCTTTACATTTTAAACATACACACAACCCTAGTTTGCTTGAAGCATGTACCAACGAGGGCGGACGGGGTGATAACAGAACAGAGGGCGTGTCTAGGCATCTACACCCACAGCACACACACACACTTACACCACCATCTAATAGTATCCACACTCGAGTATGCTGAAAACAAGTCAGATTTCTCAGACACGTCCGCCTCATACATAACAGCATTACATGGATCTGGAACCACATCATGCCAGAAGACAGCTTGGAGAAATTAATGATGCACAAACACACACACACACACACACACACACACACACGTTTTCACACTCAAGTCAACCAGACAACGCAACACGCAAATCATCTCGTCTTGGCAGCAAAAACATCACTGATTACACACCCCGTTGAGTCAAAGCCGACACTACAAACATTGTACTTACGTCTAGTTGACCCTTCAGCTCTCGGATACGGGCGGAGTCCCGAGACAGTTCCTCCCTCTGGGAGGCGTCGGCCAAGACGTTGACAGTGGTCTCGGCCTCCTGCAGCCACTTGAGGAAGCCCTCGAGCTCCCTGAGGGACACCTGCAGGCTCTTCAGCTCCGAGTCGAGAACCGCCTGACGATCGGACGCCCTGAGAAAACGCGACACAGTACAATTAACACCCACACACACACACCCACACACACACACACACACACACACACACACACACACACACACACACACACACACACACACACACACACACACACACACGGCTGTTCACCTGTCTGTCCATTTACCTTTTCACAAAATCAGCCGTATACAGCGAGCACATTTGAGGACTTTTGCTACTGCACAAAGATGGATTTAGACACGGCTTAAAGGTAATTCCTGGCCTGAAATCCTTTCAGATGGGACTTTTATTTGTCTTAAGGCAGCAGTAATTGGAAAAAATTTAATCCTTGTCTGTTGTAAAGATGTAAAAAAAAATAATAATAATAATGATAAAATAAAAAGATTCAAATCACACCACAACAGTGCCAGGGAAATGGAGGTAAGGTAATGTAATGAAGGGAAAAGAAAAAAGGCAAAGGGAAGGGAAGGTAATGAAGGGAAGAGAAAGAACGTGAAAGGAAAAGAGGGGAAGGGAAGGTGAAGGGGAAAAAGGCAAAGGTAAGGGAAGTTAAAGGAAAAGAAGGCAACGGGAAGGGAAGGAAAGAGAAGGGAAGGGAGGGGAAAGGGGAAAAAAGGCAAAGGGAAGGGAAGTTAAAGGAAGGGAATGGAAGAGGAATGAAGCAAAGCGAAGGAAAGGAAATAAAGTGAAAGACAAAGGGAAGAGAAAGAAAGGGAAGGAAAAGGAAGTGAAATAAAACAAAGGGAAGGAAAGTGAAATGATAGGATGGGAAGGAAAGGAAGGAAAGAGAAGGTAAAGGAAGATAAGTGACCCGAAGAGAGATAAAATGAAGGGAATTGAAGAGAAAGGTACAAGACAGCTGAAAGGAAGGACAAGAAAAAGCCTTGGTTTAGTGATTTACTGATGTGTCTTTGTCTGGGGGTGTATAAAGTTTGAAGCTTTACAGGGAATTTAGTCCAAATGTGATCTGTGTAAAGGACTGACGTCACTGTGCTCTGAGCAGATGAACTGAATATAATGTATTTGTTTATATAATGTATCTTTGCTGCATAAACTGTGTGTGTGTGTGAGTGTGTGTGGGTGTGAGTGTGTGTGTTGCACTGCTTGACAGCTTTCATGCTGAATATAGATATATATATTTTTTTTATTCCATGCTGTGTGCACGTGTCCAAAAGTGTGTGCTCAGCTCTCGCTGGCAATTTTCCGTGCTCGATGTCGTGCGGAGCGTCCGTGTACCTGTTATTGATGGTGTTCCAGGACACAATGGTTTTGTCCATCACCTCTTTGACCCTGCGTGTGTCATCGGTGGCGTAATCCTGCAGAAGCTGATTGCAGAGCTCGTTAAACGCCGCCACGGTCACGTGCTCTCGGCTCAGGTCTTGCAGGAAGGCCTTGACAGGAGAAAGAGGAGGGGGAAAGAAAAAAAAAAAAACATGTTCCTCTGTGCTTAATAAATAAATGGAGGGGAAAAACCCTACTGATTAAATGTCTCGGCCCAAGAGCTCATCCGAACGTGCTTTGAGAGCATGACAACTGGAGTGTGTTCCAAATGAGCGCTTATATGAGTACTATATAATCTGTGAAACTATGGTAAAACATTGTGATCCTTTTATAGCCATTAAATTACTATCTGATAAACGTAAAGCAAGAGAGAATGGCCTAGCTTTAAAAAAAAGTGGAACTGGAGCTCCTCCTACAGGATAATCCTGAGACTAAAATATTAAAATGTCTAAAATGTTTGCATGATGCCAAACCTGAGCGTTATATTAAATATTCAGTAATGCACGTGAATGAAAAGTGATAAAACACGGTTTCAAACACCATCTGAACTAGACTGACCTGAAGTGGTGAACTAGTGGGTGTGGCCTAATATTCTGATGAGTTGTGTTTCTTGTCCCTTCATACCCGGATGATCTCACCTTGTTGTCACTGATCTGCTTGGTGAGCGGCTCTCGGCTCATCTGAAGCAGGTTATGCGAACGAGCGTCGTTCTGACCAATCAGAGCCTTCACACGAGCCCACTGGTCCTGCCACTGGTCGCTGTGCGTGGTCATGTGATCCAGCTGCAGGAGCCGCGCCTCCACGCCGTGCTGCGTGCTGTCCCATTGGCTGTGCACTTTCTCCACTGGCCACCAAGCACAAACAGGAAACATGTCACTTCAAATAATTAACGTGTGTTTTTTGTATCTGTGTATTTTTTGGAAAATAAAGATCCGTTTGTTAAATAATATGAGACAAAGATAAAGTTAATGAGGATAGGTAGACATTTCAAATCTAAACACGACAATCATCGTGAAAGCAAGAAGAGGAAAGATCAAGAATAATAAAAAGCAAGAAGCAGCAATCAGAAGGAGCAAAAAGAAGAAAACTAAAGATGAAGAAACAAGAAGAAATAAAGAAGCAAAAAGAAAGATGTAAAAAGAAGAAAAAGAAAAGATGAAGAAAACGAAGAAGAACAAACTTAAACAATAAATAAAATAAAAGTAGCAAAAAAAGCAAGAAGAAGAAGAAGAAGACCAAAAGACACATTATGAAGAATAAAAAGCCAGAAGTAGATGAAAGAAGAAAACAAGAAAAAGAAATAGAGGAAGACAGAAGAAAAGGAAGAAAACAGGAGCAGAAGTAGACAAAAAAGAAGAAAAAACGTTGGAGGGGGAAAAAAAAGAAGAAAAATATTGAAGAAAAAACAAAAAGCAAGAGAGGCAGCAGCATGAAGAAGTACTTTTTTTTTTTACTTTTACCCTCCTTTATTTTACATACGTCACATTATACATGATAAAATCAGGGTGACTCAATAAATAAATAAATGTTTAAAGAGAAATAAAATAAGATAAAATAAAATAATTTAGACTAAGCATAATAATAAACAGTTTGAATATGTATTCACAATGATCCTATCAGTCTAGTGCTGGTACAAAACAAAGTTCTTCCTCTACTACTGAGCACAGAGCCTCCTCACAACACCACCCTGCCTTGAACATCTCCAAATCCCCCATATTCTTGTAAAAGCTAAAATCAATCCGAATTCTTGCTTTAATTAATCTGCAGAGAATTCGTACGGTGTCGCAGTCTGTGATTTGTGCCACTTTGTTTTTTTCTGCTCAGGTATATTGCCATTTTTGCCTGGCCAAAGATAAAATTAATCAGCTGACACTTGAACCTGTGTTTTCTGACATACTTAAAACCCAGGATAAAAATCTGAAAAGTAAAATCCACATAAAATGACCTTAAGATGCTTTGTAAAAAACCAAACAGTGACTGCAACCTGGAAAAGTGTATAAAAGCATGAAAAACAGTCTCTCTCTGTGAACAAACAGCATGAAGAAGTAAGAAGCACAAGAAAAGGCAGGTATAAGAAGAAAAAAGAAGCGGCAGAAGGAGGAAGGAGAACCGAGAAGAAGCAACATGAAGATGCAAAAAGAAGAAGAAGAGAAATGCGGAGAAAGGAACATGAAGCTAGAAGCAGAAGGAGGACGCGTACGTTTCTCGGTGATGGAGGTGCGCACGTCCAGGTCGGACGTTTTGTTCTTGATGTTCTGAGCCTGAGTGAAAATCTCCTCTAGCTGAGGATGCCTCTGCTCCAGATCACCTTTAGTCACCTACACACACACACACACACACGTGTTCAGGCACTGATACACACCTAATCTCTGTCCTCAACAAAAGAATGATAGGAGAACCTACCCAATATGTAGACACACACACACACACACACACACACACCTCCAGGCGGCCGATGGTGGTACGGATCTCGTCGGTGTCGCCCACGGTAACGATGCTGGATTTGAGCATCTGCTGAATGAGCTGCAGCCAGTCGGCCAGTTCCGTGGCCCGGTCGCTTACACACGCTGCACTGAGAGGAGCTTCAACCAGCAACGCTGACCTCTGAACCTCAACACACACTGACACACACACACTTTAATGTGAGACTTTAATAGGCCATTTAAGACAAAGTGTGTGTGTGTGTCAGTGGTCAGTCGCTAACCTGGAGACAGCGGTTGCTGGGTGATCTGGTGCGTCCACGGTGACTGAGTGACTTGTGTCCTGTCTTTCAATCTGAGCTCGAGAACTTTCCAGTCTGCTGCCAACTGCTCCATTTTACTCTGTGATCACACACACACACACACACACACTTACACAGAGTCATGATTTTCTTGCATAGTTAACATCCTATCTCTCTGGAACATTTCATTTTGTATCTATTAATAACATAAAGGAGTTCCTCAAGGTTCTGTTCTTGGCCCCCATTTTTATCCATCGTATATACTTTCCCACTTGATCACTGTTCAATTCTCGATTCTGATTGGTCAGCAGGTGTTGATTTATTTTCTATAACAGCTTTGCAACGATCAGAGGTGAAGCTGTAACTATATATGAACAAAAGGAGGGGACCCAGACCGGAACCTTGAGGGACACCTTACGGAATTCCATCCCACGACGTCCTGCTGTCGTTGATTTTTTTTTATGAATGTGATGAAGTACACTGAGGGAGAAAAAAAAATAATAATACAGCATAAAAGTTGAAATCAGACCTTTTCTTGAGGGAGCAGTTGCTGTTTCCTGTGTAACTCGGTGGAACGTGTGAGCAGCTCGTCCAGCTGTTTTCTCCGCTCCCTCACAGCCGACTCCAGTGCCTGTACGACAAGACGAACGTCTGTACCGCTCACTAATGCTCGTAATAGTAATTACTCTAGTTATCTATTTGAAATTAAAATGTACGCAATTCTCCTTTACACCAAATATACAGTAGGTAATTAGACAAAACTACAAAACCACTCATTGTAGCAATGATTCTAATATTCCTAAATGTTTACTGCCATAAACTACATCCAGATCTTGCTGATGTTGTTTAGGACTATTGAAATAAAACTCTTAAAAAGGGTTCCTGGTTCCTTGAGGGTTCTTCACTTTTAAAAAATCGGTTCTAGCTTTCAAAAGTGAGTTTTCCTTGGAACCTCTTTTGAACGGGGAACGATTTAAGAGTGTACGGCTTATTGTAGTCTAAAAACATCAATAAAACTTCACCATGTCGCCGAATACCAACGTTATGCGGCGGCCATCTTGGACGATCAGGTCTCAGCCACCATTCACGGGACCGTTGACTGAGTACATTTCATTTCCTCTGTGTTATTTCTAACTAACGGAGACGCAGCTCTGAAGGGTATCGTGGCTCACCTGAGTTTCGCTGAGCGACATCTCGGTGCGACCGCTCAGGGGCTGTTGAGTCAGGTGGACCCAGTTGCTCAAGTGGTTCATCCTTTCCTGGAACTGCAACCTGGCCTCCACCTCTCTGACCTTCTCTAATAACTCCTGCGTCACCTACAGACAGATAGAAAGATGAGAAACAACATCCAACAACACTGTGGTACAATCTACAGTATTATCTTATATCCAAGCGAAAACAGAAATTCTCTCATTACGCCCGAATGTCATTTCGAATGTTTAGATACGCGACATGCGCGCGAGTGTTACTTTGCTCCAGGTCATGTTGATCTGTCGGAGTTTGGAGGCGTGAGCTTCTCTCTCGTGAGCCTTCAGGTTGGAGCTGGCGAGGATCTGAGGTCCATTTCTGTTCAGCCAAATCAAACTCTCGTTCTGCAGATCCATCTCCTCCGCCAGAACCTGGCCGAGAGAGAAAGAGAGAGAGAGAGAGAGAGAGATAGAGAGAGACAGAGAGAGATATAAAATAATACATGATGTAAGGAGAAGAAGTTAGGGATGATCCAAATGGTGAGAAGAAAGGGGGCTCAAGGGAAACCTATGGGACAAACATCCTCAGGACCATATACATTAACCGTATGTAATGGCACCCCAGGCAGTGGACGACATGGCCCTTATTCCAGCGGTGACAAGTGACAAATTCAATTTCATGCAAATTAACCATAACACGGGTAAAGCGACGCATCTGTGTGATCAGCCAAGGCAAATTTCACGACTCAACCCGATGGCGCAGACACCTCCTAGTTCTCTGCTTGTAATTTCTCAAACGTGATGAAGTGTCATGAAACTCATGTGACTACAGAAAAATACAGCATTTATACTACCATTTTCTGAAAATATGAACTTCAAAAACCTACGGCCAGGGGTCGTCTACTGGCTCAGTGGTCCGAATCGAGGACTTCCAAAATAAAATACCGCCGATAAACGTAGTTCAGCAACTCGAGTTTCCTAAACATGAACCATCTCTGCTTCTGTAGCAGATTCTCGGTTGTGGTTTATCCAATCGTATGCATTTCTGTAAATTATTTAGCTGAAGAAAGCTCGACAAGAGACTAGCTACAGGATGCTAGAGAAGATGATTTTTTGATGCTTTATAGATGTCTCACCTTCAGCTCTCGCAGGTTTTGGTCAGCAGCAGCCGCAGGTAGAGTCAGCACAGCGGCCTCGGTCTGCTCTAACCAACGGGTCAAATCAGCACTGCGCTGTACCACTTCCAACACTGAGGGATCACCAGCCATTAGCCTAAACACACACACACACACACAATTCCCTTATTAGTGCACCTTTGCTTCCATTATCATAATTCAAACTGTGATGAGCAGCTCTTAATATTTCTTACTTAAAAAGATTTTTGTACACAAAAAAACATGGCAACATCTCTAACAGGAAGTGAGAAAAACCCTAGCATATGTCGGTGGATGATACGGCTCCATGCTAACAGCGTAAATAATTAACGGCACATCGACTCGAAGTCATTTTTATTGGCTCGCAAACCAAAACTTTTCATGGGGTCCATAAAAATTTAGAGCAGTTACTCGTGATTTTGTGGCTTGTTACCTGCGGCGGCGCTCGGCGACTCGTGTGTGTATGATCGCGCAGCGCCGTGTGAGGTTGTCCAGCTTGTCCTGGAGCACAGGACCGTCCGGAGACGACAGCTGCGTGATGATGTGCTCTCCTGATCGGACGAGTTCGGCCAGCACGGCCTCGTGACTCGCCAGGCCTTCCTCCAGCTCCTGCAATAAACACACATGATAACACGTACACACAGGTCTCGGCTATTTTTATTTATTTATTTATTTTTTTAAACAGTACAGCTCTCTACCACAAGGCTAATGGATAAAGGCGACGCTATGACAGCAGAGACAAAAGAAGCTTGTTTTTTTTTTCGTCATCTCGATTCTCATTCACCTATAGCGGAGCATACGATTAAAACGTTCGGAACAGTCCGTACAGATACACGAGATGGGATTCGACGTAAAAACGATGTATGAAATCCGATCGCGATGTGTTCACTCTACATTTCATGGTAGAACCCCGCAAATCCACCCAAAAAAAAACAAAAAAAAACAAATCCACCCAATTTTCAGGATTGCAGATTCCAATTTTGACCTTTGACCCTTTTACTGACCTCTTGTTGAGCACGGGCACGCTCCGGGTCTCCGTCGGGTCCGGCTTCATCAGCTAGAGCCTGTTCTGTGTCGCACAGCCACTGAGACAGGTCGTTCGTGTCGCAGTGAAACCGCCTCCATTCCTCAACGGCATGGTCAAAAGATCTACACACACACACACACACACACACTCACAAACTTGTTCTGAACCGGTTCGCCCACACGCTCACGGGTCAGCAGATTCCACGATTCACATTTCCGTTAAAAGCAGAACAAGCCAGAGGTGTCAGATAAGCCTCAATTATTACTCTTAATGCGTTTAATAGATGCAATATTTTCACCGACGGAGAAAAATCGCTGCACCCTTACGCTCGTTTGCATGTTATTATCCATGGTATTCGGCGACCCTGTTACATTTTTAAATTTCCGATGTGACAAAAAGGCCAGGGTGAACGATGAATATTAATTAAACAGAAGCTCATGTTTTGAAGAATAAAGACAGTGGTAAAAGGTTAAAAAAAGGAAAAAGAAAAACAAAAAGGGCAGTCATGTGACTAGAACAACAGCACACTGGAAACTTGTGAACTTCTGAGATGAGGTCGTTTTTTTCTTTTTCTATTAGTAATTCTTAGTATTATTTATTCAGCATGAATCTTTCCATTTCACCGCACGCCGTTTAACGGAAAAGTAACACGTTTGGACTTGGAACTACAACGTGAGACGTGTAAATATGTGTCTCTCACACCGGTGATGTCACACAGACATGCTTTAGGACCCAGTGTGGCTCCCTGTAATTTATAAACACGGACAAAACTAAACCACGTAGCCGCGTGATGTAATTGGTCCAAAATGGCCACCCAGATAATCGGAATCATCATCCTCGTTCGGCTCCGCCTCCTAAAGGTTCAGACTGGTCAGATGGTGAGAAATCATGGTGTTGTTTCATTTCCTATAACAGCAGCTCCGACTGTAGTTCAAGTCGCGGGTGTATATTAACGCGCTTGTTTCTATAGTAACGTGTACGGTGGTCGCACCACGTGATCTAAATCTAATAATAAACAGATCAAAATACGTATATTTAATATGTATGGAAGGAGTCTCCAGTGTCAATGCCGGTACGTTTTCCACCGCAGGAAAGTCTTCAGGACAGGAGTTTACGCTTTCCGGTTTCTCAGCAACACGACAAGCTACGTTTTTTTTTTTTTTTTTGTCTTACTAGCAAAAAAAACAGTGAAGCTGGTGAAGGAACGACATAGCTGTATATGTATATGTATATGTATAGCTGTTGTAACGTAAGCGATAACTTGTCTTGTGGATGTTCCGCAACAATAAATGGATAAAAAGTACACATAATTCATTAATATATGAGAAAATTTAGAGGAAAAAAAAAAAATCACTGTGGTTATAAGAGGAATAAAACACATCAGGATGTAATGTTATTAACAGCTACCTGTCGTTAATTCTTTTCCCGTAACTGCAGGCCCAAAGTGTCAGATTCTTTACTTATTAAAAAATTTGATTCTGCAGATTAACAATGTCGTTTGAAGCAAGTATACAAAGACGTGTGTTTTTTTGGAAAAGATTGTTAGCTTCATTAGAAAAAGAAAACACCGGACACCAAACGTCGCCTCACCCTTTGCGCTGGATGTACATCCGGTTCACTCTGTCCCACTCGGCGTTCAGCTGACTCAGCGCGTCACCGATCTGCTCCACTTCCTGCATGGAGGCGTCCTGGATCACGTCAGGCTGATGCTCGTTTAACACAGTTACCTGCTCGCCGACACGCTCCAAACTCTCCTTTATGTTCTACACAGAGAGAGAAAGAAGAACAGAGAAGACTTGTGTGTCATTCCTATTGTGTGTCAATCTATCTATCTATCTATCTATCTACCTGTGATTTTTCATAACGCCGTTCATTTCAGTTTAGTGCATGGTGAATTTTAAAGCTGCAGTATGTTTTTTTTTTTCTTGTTGAGAATCAAAGTAGCAGGCGTCAAAGGAGAACCAAATACACTAAACAGCAGTTCTCAATCTAAAAAAAAAACAATTTCTTGGTTAAGATGTTCAGTTCGGTTTAGTAGATGGTGAATTTTAAAGCTGCAGTTTGTAATTTCTCGTCAAGAATAAATGTAGCCACATTATTGAGTAAAAAAAACAAAAAAAAACAAACTCTAAGCACTTATAAAGCAAACAAACAAAGAAAAAGACTCCTAAGCTTAAACTGGTTTTATTTTTCATTATTCAAGTCAGTTCAAATTAGTGAATGGTGAATTTTAAAGCTGCAGTTTGTCACTTTTTCTTGTTAAGAATGAAAGAATAAGTTGCATGTAGGAGTATTACAGGGTCAGTGGAGAAAATAATACTCTAAAACAGCAGTTCTCAAACTAAGAAATCTATAAATCGAAGCTTAAGCTGTATTTTTTTTTTTTGTAGTTGTTGTTTTTATTAAACCCTTCAGTTCAAATCAGTGGGTGGTGAATTTTAAAGCTGTCGTTTTTCAGGATTATTAAGTCAAAAGAGAACATAATATTCTTAAGCAGCAGTTCTCGATGTTTTTTAACCTTTCTCGATAGCTATTGCTGGGTTGTGTCCTGATGATATAACGGCAAACTTGTTCATTTGGTGCACAGTGGTCTTGAACTGTGATTGGTTGTCGCATATTTAATCTTAATAAGAATGTTTAATGACATACACTGTTTGTTAGATTTGGCAATTGGAAATTTAATGAACAGTCAAAAAATAAAGAATAATTAAAAAAATAGAGATAAAAAGAGATAAAACCTCCGAGATTTGTTGCGAACCACCACTCTAAAATGTGGAATTCTTGTGCTGCCTTGTGTTGCCGTGGAAACCTAAATAATTTAGAATTAAAAGTCTGAGGTGACGGGTTTTTCATACTCGTAGATCATCAGGGATTGGCGTTGCGTGCTTAGAGATTACTCGAAGGTGTGCCCTCGATCAAAAAAGTTACATACTGCCACTTTAACCCTATACAACCAACCCTATGCAATAAATAAAATAAAAATTCAATGAACAAATGAATTGTGAACATGATGTGTGTGTCTCACCCGGACGAGGACATATAAAATGTGGTTTGATACATTTTCGACAGCGAGTTAGGACTGGTTAATTGTTAATGAATGAATTACTAATGAATAATGAATTCATTTTTAAAGTTGTTACCCTCAGCATGTCCTCCTGGCTGGAGAAATCTTCGAACAGGCCTCCGCTGAGCTCCGACGAGTTGAGGAGGAGCTCGTTGTCGGCCATGGCCAGCAGAACCTTGTTCACGTCCAGGAGGAAGGTGGACGGTGAGAGAGACGTGCGCTGCTCTTCCTGACGGACGTGTGGTGACGAGGAGGGGGCGGAGTCAAGAGAAACTTCTCCGACTCGACGGGTTCTGATGATGTGTAGCTCCTGAGAAAGAGGAGAGAAAGAGTCAGATCTGCATTACAGGTTCATTAATAACGGAAGTATTACAGTACAGTATTATGTGGATTTTCATGCAAATTAGATATGGATCCTTGATTCTGATTGGTCAGAAGGTGTGCACTAATAAAGCAAACCTCAGACACCAAATATGTCTTCGCTGATTGGCTCCATTTGAGCTCAGTGTGTACATTTTTTTTTTTTTTTTTGGCTTTTGCGTCTGTGTGTGTGTGTGTGTGTGTGTGTGTGTGTGTGTGTGTACCCTGTAGCGAGTGTGTAGTAGCTGCAGTTTTAAGCGTATCTCATCTCTCTTCTCATCCGATGCAGACTGGATCAGCTCTTCTCCTCTCCTAAAGACCTCCTCAACACGAGCTTTCTCTTCATCCAGCTGAAACACACACACACACACACACACACACACACACACACACACCTCATCAGCAATATGGTTTACCCCATAAACATCCTCAGTGTGTGTGAACACATGGTATCATGTATTTATACAGTACAGTATCTTAGTTAGTATTACTATGAGATACTGTAGATGAGTGCTATTACATCATAAAATTAAGAGCCAATCCCGTTCCTATATGCAAATTCATGCAAATAGAGACCATGCAACACTGGCTTGCTGAGCCAGGAGGTGCTCCTAATTTGCATGTTCATAAACCATAGTGAATGGTGCTTCTTGTTACAAAGTGGGGGCGCGACACCATGCACGTGCATGTACCTCGTCATCATCAGGTGTGTGCGCGGGTTCCTGCTGCTCCAGTGCGCCAAGAGCCGCCTGTAACTCAGCCTCGAACTCCTGCAGGTCAGACGAGGATGGAGGAGCAGTCGTCTCCTTCACCACCTCCTCTTCCTCCTGCTGCACCTCCACTTGATCATGCTCCAGACCCACAGAGCGCTGCGCGTAATATACAACATGAAAGAAAAAAATATGGGACTGAAACTGGAGATTGCTTCTATAGACAGAAAACGTCACCATATCAATGCTTACGCACGTTTTTACATCCGTTTATGTCAAGCGTCTGCCATTCAAAGTCCAAGTATAAGTAGTTACTATTCATTTCACTTCGTCTTGATTAATCTGACTGTAACTGAACCACACTCTCATTAGAAGTCTCATCATTGCTTCAATCGATTATATTACATCTAAGCC
>CM042570.1:3207500-3227500 GCA_023630585.1 Cranoglanis bouderius
TTGTACTCGAAATCTCTCATGAGGAACTCCTCATCCACCTGAGCCATCCACTCTTGCATCTCCGCCAAGTCCTTCTTCAAGTTCAACACTTTCTCCTGACTCTCAGTCACACGCTCTTGCTGCTGCTGCAACTGCACAACACACACACACACACACACACACACACACACACACACACACACACACACACACACACACTGTTAAGAGTAAATCATGCTACTTTCAGTCATACTGTCCACTCTGCTTGAAATGACATAACTGTGAGAACTACAGTACAATTCCCGGTCCTTTCCTTCTTCACCTGTTTGCTCAGCGCGTCCCAGCGTCTCTGTTTCTCGTCCAGCTCCTTCTGCCCCCATGTGGCCAAACCTGGTACTGCGCTCTGCTGCACGACTGCTACAGTTACGGCCACCTGTTTCAGAGACGACTCCACCGCCTCCATCTCCCCCACGTACTCCTAACCCAAAGACGGAGAAGTACAACTTCAGCAGATTTAAAACAGTAATGAAATGGTGCTTTAGAAGCATACCGTGAGTTTAACTTGGTATAGTTTGACTTAATAACTTGCTATTTCAAGATATTTTGTTATTTTGATTCATCATCTCATTATTTCAAGATATGTAGTTATTTTAAGCTATCTATTTTTTTTTTTTTTTTTTTAAGATCATAGTTATATTGAGTAATCTTGTTCTTTTAAGATATGTTGTTATTAGGGGTCCAAGCACCAAAGGTGTGTAGGCACCCTATTGTTATTCTAGCTTTTCTGCTTATTATTATTATTATTATTATGGGTTCTAGGTGTTTATGGCAGCCCATAGAACCGTCTGGTAAAAATTTGTGAAATTTGGCACACTGATTGGGGAGGGTCTAAGGAACATTCTGACCAAATTTGTACCAAGTGCTGCCAACGGATAAAATTTGGGCCTAATTTTGAAGTACACTTATGGTCATAACTTTTGAAATGTGTGTCCAAAATTGAATAGCCTGGCATCCCGGGGTCGAGACGAGTTCAACTCTTGGCTATGACGTCGGTTTCTGCCTAATCGGATTTTCCGCCATCTTGGATTTTGGCAAAACTGTTTTTTTGCTACTCCTCCTACAAATTCTGTCCAATCATCACCAGATTTGGGACACATCATCTTCAGCGTAAGCCTCACAAAAATGATCAAGTTAGCATATAAAGAAAATGCTGCTTGCCGCGTTAATTTTGAGTTATAATCGTATTTCAAAATATGTCGTTATCCTGTCATCTGGTTATTTCAAGGTATGTCGTCACCACAACAAATGTAAATTCAAAAAGTATCAATTCTGACCTTGCACTGGTTAAGCTGTTCCTGTAGATTATCGGCATGGCTGAGAGAGCCGGAGTCCTCCGACAGCAGCTCCTGCACGGCGTCCAGCCAGCGGCTCACTTCCTCACCCCGGACCTGCGCACAAAACGTTATTGGTCATTTTTTTTACCATATGATACTTTCCCCCATTGCACATTTATCAACTACCCCCCCCCCAAAAAAAAAAAAAAAGATCTGTAACCAGTAAGAAATAGACAAACCTGTGAGTCCTTCATGCTACCCAGAATGCACTGCAGCATGCCGAGCTGGTCTGCGGCTGTGGTGGAAAGTTCAGTCCAGCGCTGGAGTTCGTGTGGGTCTGATACGGCCTGCTGCTGCTGCTCGATCTCTGCGCACAGAGCCTACAGAGAGCATGGAGGAATACACCAATCAGCCATCAGCTACCCACAATGCAATGCATCAACTAATACGACTAATGTCTGCAATTAGCCCCTGTGTACTGCTTGAAAAAAAAAAAAAACAACAACTAATAGCCGTGTTTTCATCTTATGACCGCTCATTGAGACATTATGCTTTGAAGCTTTGAAGGAAGTAGCAGAGACAACTGGTGTTTCCGAAGAGTGTTTGTACCAAAGCTAGCTTGAGCTGCTAATCTGCTAAGAAAGCTAACAACAAATCCTGGCATGTAACATGTAAAAGAAAACAACCAATTTTCACACTGATTAGTGCGTTAATTAATTTGTGTTTCAAAAGCTCACGAGGGTGGTCATGCACAACCGTCTCGGCTACAGCCTCGAGCGTGATCGCAGGGTTCTGATAAAACCCGAGTGTGCGAGGCGAGAGACATCCGCAAACTTTACATAAAAAGAAGAGCTGCTCTGTCGGGGGAGTCGCTAATTACACAGCAGATTGCGGCCACAAGACTAACATTAGAAAGCGTTCGTGACTTTAACATGCCTGGAGCTTTAACTGTGGTAGTTTTAGATTCTGTGGAAAGCCTTACAATTAGAACAGAGAGGGGAAACGCCCGGATTACACCCTGTACAATAACTCTCAGACACAAAAATAAAGATTTGTATAAATAAAGTGCTGTTCTGAAAGTGTACCATGTCATTACCTGCTTTTGCAGACTCATTAATATTATTAGCATTATTTTTACATGCAATTATACCACAGTGCTTTTGAATTCTTGAATCCGATTGGTCAGACGGTGGTGATTAATTATCTATCCATATTTAAAAACGGATTTAAAAAGTATGTGCTACATGTTGCTGTGGTAATTTTTTTCTGTAAGGGGACGTTTATTAAACATTTACGGAAGGAGTCTCCAGTGTCAGTGCTTCGTAACCGTCTGAGGTGAAGCAGATGAGTTTACACTTTACGCTTTTGTCGGTAACATGACAAGCAGCGTATCATATTTTGTTATTTATTTATTTATTTATTGTCTTATTAACTTGTAGAAAGGGGGGGAGGGGCATTTGCTGGTGAGGGAATGACTGTTTACACCTGAACTGATAACAGCAATTAACTTGTTTCAGACATCCCCCCCTTCAATAAATGTAACTATAAATGGATAAAAAAGTATACATATTGTTCTTTAATACATAAAAACTTGTAATGGCTGGTATCCACAAGGAAAAAAAAAAAAAAAAAAAACAGCAAAATGGATGAACAGATACACACACACACACACACACACACACACCTGAGCTTTGTCCACAGCCTTCTCGGTGGAGGGCGTGTCTATGACGTCAGCAGCGAGAGCCGAAAGTCTGGACTCGAGTTTGGCCCGAACGTCGGCGCTTTTCTCGATCTGCTGCAGTCTGGTCAGAGCTGAGAGAAAAATTTTTAAAAAAAGAAGAATATATTAACGCAAAAGGAAGGAAATCAAGAGAGTGTGTTGGAAACCATGCAAGAATACACAGGACTGGGAGTGTAATGATACGTTTTGGCCGAATGGAGGTGTCAGTGTTGGGCTTTCTGTTTTGTCTAAGTGTGTGAATTTCTTAAGGTTGGCAGATAGTGTTTTGTCTAAGTGTGTGTGTGTGTTTGTGCGTGTGTGTGTGTGTGTGCGCGTGTGTGTATGCGTGGGGTGGCCAATACAGCCACATACAGACAAAATACTGCAAGTAACAATATTTATTAAGCATACAGTTTAATGCTTGATGTAAAATTGATCTTATAATGGCTCGTGAAGGACCTTTATATATATATAAAAACAAGTATAAGATTAGTCGGGACACTGTTGGGTTTCTGTGTGTAGAGTATCGTGACTCTGTGTTTAGCTGCTGGTGGGCAGGGTGATGGTAAAGGGGAGGGGTGTGGGCCCACTTCTGGGAATTGTTTCCAAACAATTCACACCTCTCCACTGTAACACTGGTACAGAGATAAAACAAACACAACTAAAGCTTTTTTGATAGTAAAACACCGTATACAACTGCCACAATCAAATTATAACACTTAAACCTAGTAGGCTAAGTAAAAAATAAATAAATAAATAAATAAATAAATAGAAATACTTATGAAAAACTGCAAATTCTTACGAGTGTCTACTTAACCACTACTGTGGAGCGTGACATCACAAATAAATTCAATGCTGAACTCAGGTGGAAATCCCATTTTTTGGCCTCTGGGAAAAAGAGTTAACCAGGTTTTTTCTTTTGCTTGTCGCATAGATTTGCGAAATCCAGTTGTACACGTGACGTTTAAAGTCGGCTTTAATAAACTAAAGGAGCCGACATACAAACGCTCTCTTCGTCGAGTTTATTTACTATTATGACAATACTATTTTACACTTTTTACCTTTACACTTTTATTTTTACATTTTACACCTGTGCTGCATGGCTGAGCCCCCAGACATTTTATTTAATGGCAGGCCCGGGATCTTCATCGTATAATCTGACCCGACTCGGTCAGAATTCAGCCAGGATTTCAAGGACCGCTGGAAATCACACGGTGTAAAAACTGACTTAAGACAACTACGTGAGTTACGTTCAACTACGTAGAGAATTTCAGAAACCCGTTCACTCGCTGACTCTTAGTGTGTGTGGCAGTTTTCCTCTCTTCATATGAGAGCACATCTGTTCACATGCTGTCTTTATTGGAAAGAGGATTGTTACGGGGACAAAATAAATAAGTGATGCTGGGAACTACTGTAAGTTGTGTCATTCCGTCATAAATTTAAAAAAAATAATAATAATAATAATAATTCTTTGCAAACTGCTGCGGTATAAGAGGAATAACCACCTCCCTGATTTTTTTCCTTATTCCTTACATATCTAATTTTTTTTAATTAAATTAATAAAATCATGATTTTAACACCATAATCAAACTTGTTTACATAACAGTACTGTAAAAGAACAAAACTAAACAAAAATAAATAAATAAATAAACACTTATGTCTGTGGTAAGAGAGAAATTCTGGAAGTGTCCCAAAACAACTTTAATTTTAAAAAAGACATTTGACCTCTCTCTCTGTTTCGCTTTCTGTTTTCCTCTTGCCCTTCCCCAAGTACATCCCCCCCAATACACCCTCCCCCAAATACCCCCCCCCCCCCCAAGACTGGAATTCGTGCATCATCATCACAGAGCGTCAAGCTCGTTATGTTTACCGGCGTTAATCTCCTGCTCTCGTGTCGTGAGTAGTCGAATGGTCGAGTCGTATCGCGATGCCAGGACGCTCACGCTGCTCTGGACGTCAGTAGGGACACCGGATTCTGCGGCCAGAGACGCTGCCCGGACACGGAGCTCCTGAAGGCGAGCGCTCAGACCCAGGAGTCCTGCCAGCTGAGCCTAGAGCACAGACACAAACGAAGAATACTGAACTGTAATCACGCTCATGACAGATTGATACCAGATGACTCATTATTCTGTAATGACTGTGAGGAAAAAGTTTCTCTGAACACCATCCAAATGTTTGTGTTCCCCATTACAGCTAATGCCAGGGTTTGAACAGGGTTCTGAGTAACTGGCACGGCACCAGCACTTCAGGATAAGTACGCAAAACATAAAAAACGCGTGTACACAGCTATTATATGCTCCTTCATCAGGACTTGCTGTGTATCAATAATAAAATGAAAGTAGATTTGAGGCCAAATCACAGGCCCGGTTCTGCCCTCGGGTCATTCCACTCACCTGGCAGTCGTCTCGGAGCGTGCGCAGAGTGGAAAGCTCAGCGCCTGTGACGAGTCCCGCCGTACGGTTCTGCCAGGCCTCGGCGTCCACCAGGGCTCCGTCTAGAACCTGCAGCTCGGAGGACAAGGACGCCGCACGCTCTGAAACCCGAGCTCTGTCCTGCACGTCCCGAAGGAGCTGCTGACAGGAACAAAAGTCCGACCGCACAGAGACGAGCGCAGAGCGAACCGGGGACGAGGACAAGCCTTCTGCAGAGAGAGAGAGAGAGAGAGAGAGAGAGAGAGAGAGAGAGAGAGAGATTTAATAAATATCTATTTTAAAAAAAGACCAAGAGACAGAAGAACAGAAAGACAGACAGAATCTGACACAGACAGACAGACTGAAAGAAAGACAGATGGAATGGATAGCGGCAGAAAGAAAGGCAGACTGACAGACAGACAGACAGACAGACAGACAGACAAAGACAGAAAAAAAGAAAGATCATGAGACACAAAGACAGATGGAACAAAAGAAAGAAAGAAAAAAAAAGAAAGACAGACAGAACAACAGAAAGAAAGATAAAGGATGATAAATGTCAAAGGAAAAAAATGAGTGTATTGATTACATAAAAAGAAAAAGGAAAACGAATCTTTCCACACACAGCAACAAAGAAAAGATGAATGAAACTTTAAAACTACCCAGAATTCCTTTACCTGTCTCTAACTGCTCCATCAGCTTCTCTCCTCTCTCCATCACATCTTTCACTCGCTGCTCTGTAAGCTCCGCCTCCAGGCCCTGGAAACATGGACAAAAACATGTTACACACTCTGAGCCGATCGGCGGCGGAGGCGGCGCTCTCACCGAACCGACTGGCAGCGGCGCTCTCTTAGATTTATTACCTGGAGTTTTTTCGTGAAGTCATGAGGATCTCTAAAAGACAGCGACTGTGCTGAGGTTTTCCATCTCACCAACCAGGACAAAAGGTCAGGAATCTCACTGTCCACTCTACACACACACACACACACACACACACACACACACACACACACACACACACACACACACACACACACACACACACACAGAACAGGTCAGCATACAGTTTAATAAACAAAGCTAACAGGTAGGTCTACAATAGCAATGATGCAGAGACAGACAGGTAGAAAGAAAGAAAGAAAGAAGGAAAGAAAGAAAGACAAACAGACAGACAGACAGACAGACAGACAGACAGAAAGAAAGACAGACAGAAAGAAAGAAACTATAGACAGACAGACAAAAAGTTTGGAAAAGAAAATTACCAACGTCACCAATGAACAGTGCGTGTGTGTTTGAGTGTGAGTGTGTGTGTGTGTGCACGTGTGCGAGTGTGCATGTGCATGAGTGTGCGCGTGTGTGTGCGAGTGTGTGCGAGTGTGTACATGTGTGCGTGAGTGTACGTGTGCGTGCGCGTGCGAGTGAGTGCGCGTGTGTGTGTGTGTGCGTGTGAGTGTGCGTGTGTGCTTGAGTGTGTGAGTGTGCGTGTGTGCTTGAGTGTGAGTGTGTGTGTGTGCACGAGTGTGCATGTGCATGAGTGTGCGCGTGTGTGCGAGTGTGCGAGTGTGTACATGTGTGTGCGTGAGTGTACGTGTGCGTGAGTGTACGTGTGCGTGAGCGTGTGAGTGTGCGTGTGTGTGCGCGAGTGTGTGAGTGTGTACGCAAGTGTGTGTGTGTGTGTATGTGTGAGTGTGCGTGTGTGTGTATGTGTGAGTGTGCGTGTGTGTATGTGTTCGTACAGTTTCCTGAGCTCTGTGTCCGTATCCAGGTGGCGTCTCTTCGGTGGTGCAGGAGGCAGGAGCTCTTGGTCGGTGACCGTGCGTTGTGTCCGCTCCACTACCGTGGTGACCGTCTCTATGACGACCCTCTCCTGCACCCGCGGCGTCCCTGGAGCACTGACTGCCACGGTTACCTTGGAGACGAGACACGAGGAGTGTATATGACAGTGTTAAACAAAAACACTACAGAAAACATCCTTAAACATTTTCACAACACCACAACTACAAGTGGGGGGAGGGGGTCTGGGGGCACCACATTATTCCAGGGACAGGCTGTTTCCATGGCGATTTCTCTAAATTGGGGATGCTCAGGTGTTGGAGCAGAGCTCAGGTGTGCCTGGTGTGTGTGTGTGTGTGTGTGTGTGTGTGTGTGTGTGTGTGTGTGTGTGTGTGTGTGTGTGTGTGTTTGCTATTGTTTTTTCAATGCTTTTTTGCATTGCATACTTTTTCATAAATACATTCAAGCTAAATATACCATGAGGTCACATACATGGGTCGGTACAAAAGTATTGGCACCCCGCTTTGGAATGATTTTACAGGCCTATGTTAAAAAATTCTTTTTAAATCTGCTAAGAATTATATATCATATATCTGATATTTCTGATAAAAACATCGACACGGCTGTCACAGAATTGTAGCAGGTTCTCCATGAGAACAACGTAATGTACGCTATTATAAATGTAAATGTATAATTGTAAAGACAGTGAGGTATTCAATATCACTGACCATCAATATCTCTTTACTACACACACTTCGTGTTGAGCTGTGAACATGTTAAAGTTGATCAAGCAGCCGATTGGCTGAGAGCGTGTGGCGTGTGTTACCTGATTGGAGCAGTCCTCCAGTCTCTGCACCAGGTTGTCCCAGCGTAGCGTCAGCTCCTCCGTGTCCATCTCGATGCGCTGCCTCGCTGCGGGGCTTTTCAGCAGCTGCGCCACGTCCTGCCCCGCCTCGGACAGAGTGCCCAGCGCCCGCCGCTTCTGCGCCATGTCCTCCTTCAGGCTCTGACGGAGGAGGTCGAAAGTTTCAAACTTGCCAATATGGTCATTAATATCGTAACATTCACACCAGTCTCACTGTCTGGTGCTTCCTGAATAACACGCTTACCTAGCTAGACTACTCACCGCTAATCTACGAACATTAGTGTTTATCTCGCTCGGGTCTTTGAAGTCACTCGTCTGCACTTCGCTCAGAGCCTTTTCTTTCTCCGCCAGCCAGGTTCTGAACAGGTTCTGGAAACGCCGTTAAGTAAAATACGTATAAGTAAAAAGTTCAGATGATAAAACCTTTAAAAAAAGTGCAGTTAAATGTTTTTAACCTGATCTTCCAGGAGCTGCTGCCACACAAGCAGGATCTCCTCCAGTTTAGTCCAGCGCTCCTCTGTCCAGCGACACACCGCAGCCCAGCGCTCCCCCAAAGACTGCACCGGGAAATACACAGCAAAACATTACAGCGTAAACAAAGATGACGGGAAAAAATACGTAGCCGTTTCTATAAACATAGCTATAAGTAGCCATTTCTATGCGTGGCTATAAGTAGCCATTTCTTCAAGTAGCTATAAGTAGCCATTTCTATACGTGGCTATAAGTAGCCATTTCTATACGTGGCTATAAGTAACCATTTCTTCAAGTAGCTATAAGTAGCCATTTCTATACGTAGCTATAAGTAGCCATTTCTATACGTAGCTATAAGTAGCCATTTCTATAAGTAGCTATAAGTAGCCATTTCTTCAAGTAGCTATAAGTAGCCATTTCTATACGTAGCTATTTCCTCAATATTTTTTTAAAAGAAAATAAAGAGTTTTTGAGCTATGTTACCCTCCAACGATAAAAAGTCAAGAGGAGTCTTAACCCAAGAACCTTTCATTTCATGTGCTTGGCATTGAAGCCAGATCTACTGTAAGGGCTGCTGTTGTAGAAAATGATTCAACACCTTCTGACCAATCAGAATGGAGAATTCTTGTCACAGTTTGCGCCGGATGTGGTTCGTTCACGCAGTGCGCCGTCAAGGCTTTTTCGTCGAATGACCTTTTTAATGTGTTAACTGTGTAGCACTGTGTGAAAGGTCAGATGTTCCACAGCATCGAAACCGATCATGATAGAGCAAGTGTTTTCTGATACCAAAGCCACCATCCGGCTTTTACACCCCACCACGTGTTCACTCTCCAGGAACGTTTCTGCTTAGCGTCAGCTCGAAGATGAAGCACATCCTTTGAGCCGGGTAAGTAGGAAGGCGCTTTTTCACCCGTCAGCTCTTAAGGCCGTAATCCTCGGTGAGCTTCAGCAGACAAACACAGGCATTAAGGTTCAAAGAGCGCCGTGTGTCATTACAGGCCACAGCGCGAACGACAGCACAGGCAGTGCTATAAAACACTCTGAGTGCTCTGTTATTACAAATGAGGTTTACAGAGAAAGCGAGAGTATAAAATGTCTCCTAGTAGCCAACTACTGGACTCTGGAGTCATTATACACGCAAAATAAAAACCTCTTGTCGGTGTGCTGTCAGAGGAAAATCATAGGAGTCGTAAGAGTTTTATTCCTCTTATACCACAACAATTTTCCATAGATGAACTTTTTATCCGATTATAGCTACATTTAATGTTGTTGAATGTCTATGAGACAAAATAGTTCCCGTTATCACTTACGTTATAGTATCTTTTCTCTCTCTCTGTGCCTCTCTCTCTACCTCTTTCCCATTTCGGAAAACGTAAAGTTAAAGCTTTGTTAACCTCTGTTAACAAAGCTCTGACACTGGAGACTCCTTCCATAAATGCAAAATGTGGATTATCTGCCATACAAGTCCCCGCATATGAGCTGATACTATAGAAACTATAATGTATTAGAATGAGTACATTAATATAATATAAACCTGGGATTTGCCTTGTAGCCGGAACTACTGTCATCACTACTGAATCGCTACCTTCTGACCAATCAGAATCGAGAATTCAAGAGTACAAGTAGATAATAATAATAATAATAATAATAATAATAATATGATAATAATTGGTTCTTTTTGTGGTACGCTAATGCCATTTTAGGTAGGTACTAGCGTTATTGATGCAGAATTCCTGCCTCACGTGTTTGGCGGAGTGTGAAAACGCTAAACGTGAAATGGCGACATGTCCGTACCTGAAGTTGGTCCTCCAGGGCGGCGGTTGCGCTCTCGCCGCTGTTCTCGTCCACCACCACCACCATGTGAGTCAGAGAGTTCACCCTGACCTGCTCGGCTTCCAGGTCGCTCTGCAGAGCCTGACCCCGAACACAAACATAAAGGTCATGGTCAAGCAAGGAGGGGAGGGTTCTGCAGTGTTCAAGAACAAGCTTTATTAGCCTTGTGGCAAATATAGTGCAAACCTGAAGAAGCACAAACAACAAACATTGACTATGTAAGAGTTAAAGGAGAAAATGGATGGTGTAAAACGGTGTCAATTTTTGAGGAGCCATTTCTTTAACCATGACGTGGACCTCCACTTCAACAACTCTCACTTCAGTGCTGCACTCTACACTTCCAACATAACCCAAACATCTCTCTCTACTGTCGCATGTCAACAAAAAAGTGTCTTAAAGAACCCAAACAGAGTTCCCCAGGTCTCAGGTATTCAGCACTGAATAATAATACTAAACCGGGAGATACTTTTAATGGTTCCTCTGTCGTTATGGCACTAATGTCTAGTCCAAGTGGAGCAATGACCACTTTTTACTGTTGAAGGTTCAACAGTAAAAGTTATTTTGTGACAAAGTACGTGCGAACAATCCTAATAAACTGTTAACAAGCTTGTGAGGTCCAGATATCACAAAACGTCCGTCAGAGAACTCTCTTACTTTGTGCTGCTCCATCTGAGCCTGGTATCCCTGCATGTCTCCCGCCGTCGGGTCTCTCTCCATTTTACGGATCCGCCCTTCTGTCTCCTTCAGCCAATCGGAGAGCTGCTGGAGCTGCTGATGCTGGAGGTCCATGAGAACTTCATGAAGTCTGAAATAACAATCAAAGCAGTTTAATGCAATCAGTTTTAAACAGCACTTGATCGATTCAATGAGTCAATGATTCAGATTCATTGATTCATTCGGTTTATTTTCCCACAGTAACATTTATTTCCTGTGACGTTTATTTTCTTTTTGTTTGTTTAGCCAATGTGTCTGATGGTTTAAGGCTGTAATGGCTCGCCATACCCAAGCTTGGTCTTCAAAAAAGTTTTCAAAATAAATCTTTTTTTTTTTTTTTTTAGTAACTTCTATGTTCATTGTGCATGTTTGGTTTAGGCCACGCCCACTTCCGAGATACAGGTACGGATATTTGGAGCATACATTTTATATACTAACCCCATTTCCATAAAAGTTGGGATTTTTTCTTAAATGCAATCAAAACAAAAATCTGTGATTTGTCGAGTGTCTTGAAACTTTAACTGACAAAAGTACAAAGAAAAGATATTCAATGTTTTCACTGACCAACTTAATTGTATTTTGTAAATATAAACAAATTTAGAATTTGATGCCTACAACACACTCAAAAAAAAAGTTGGGAAGGAGGCAAAATAATAAGTTTATAGAATATTCAAGTAACACCATTTTGGAGGATCAGGTTAATTGGTACCAGGGGAGGTTATCAGCATTGGGCATAAAAGGAGCATCCACCAAAAGCTCAGTCTTTGCAAGCAAGGATGGGTCGTGGCTCACCACTTTGTGCAAAACTTCGTGAGAGAATTGTCAGTCAGTTCAAAAAGAACATTGCTCAACGCAAGATCGCAAAGAATTTAGGTCTTTCACCATCTACAGCGCATAATATTGTGAAAAGATTCAGGGAATCCGGAGAAATCTCACTGCGTAAAGGGCAAGGCCGGAAACCACTGTTGAATGTGCGTGACCTTCGAGCCCTCAGAGGGCACTGCCTGAGAAATCGTCATGCTACTGTGATAAATATAACCACATGGGCTTGGGAGTACTGCGGAAAACCGGTGTCACTTAACACAGTCCGCCGCTGCATCCAGAAATGCAACCCGAAACTCTATTATGGAAGGAGGAAGCCACACATCAACTCTATGCAGAAACGCCACTGAGTTCTCTGGGCCCGAGCTCATCTCAGATGGACTGAAAGGCAGTGGAAACGTGTGCTGTGATCAGATGAGTCCACGGTTCAGCTTGTTTTCGGGAAAAAACGGACGTTGAGTTCTCCGTGCCAAAGATGAAAAAGACCAACCAGACTGTAACAAGCGAAAGGTGCAAAAGCCAGCATCTATGATGGTATGGGGGTGCATCAGTGCCCACGGCATGGGTGACTCACATATGTGTGAAGGTACCATTGACGCGGAGGAGTATATTGGGATTTTAGAGAGACATATGTGCCATCAAGGCAACGTCTTTTCCCAGGAAGTCCATGGTTATTTCAGCAGGACAATGCCAGGCCTCATTCTGCATATGCTACAACAGCGTGGCTTCGCAGACACAGAGTGCGTGTGCTTGACTGGCCTGCCAGCAGTCCAGATCTGTCTCCTATGGCGCATCATGAAGAGGAGAATCAGACAATGGTGACCAAGGATTGTTGAGCAGCTGAAGTCTTGTATCAAGCAAGAATGGGCAATAATTCCACTTGCAAAACTGCAGCAATTAGTCTCCTCAGTTCCCAAACCATTAAAAAGTGCAAATAACTGAGATCATGATTACTGGGCTACAAACACTTATAAGAAATCCTGACATTTGGGTCAATATTGATGAAAATCTGACCAAACCCTCTAAAACCATTAAGAATCTGGGAATCACTTTCAATCCATCTCTTACTTTTGAAGCCCAATTTAGAACCATCACTAAAACTGGTTTCTGTCATCTACGTCACATCGCACGACTTCGCCCCATTCTCAGTTTGAAGGATGCAGAATCACTAGTTCATGCTTTCATAACGTCACGTCTCGACTACTGTAACTCACTCTTTACCGGCCAAAATCCTAAAACTATTACCCGATTACAATACATCCAAAACTCTGCAGCTAGAGTTCTCACTAACACCAAGCGTTCTGCACATATTACTCCTATCTTGTTTAGTCTTCACTGGCTGCCTGTCTCATGCCGTATTAAGTTTAAAATTCTTCTCCTGACATACAAAGCCCTCAATGATCTGGCACCTCGTTATATATGTGATCTGCTGCATCCGTACACACCAGTACGCACTCTTCGTTCTTCCGATTCCAAATTGTTGTCTGTCCCTAGATTTCGTCTATCCACGTTTAGTGGGAGATCCTTCAGTGTAGTTGCACCTAAACCTCAGAGCCCCTGTGCCATCTCCTCTATTTCTATCTTTAAAACTCAATTAAAACACACAATTCTAAATTTGTTTATATTTACAAAATACAATTAAGTTGGTCAGTGAAAACATTGAATATCTTTTCTTTGTACTTTTGTCAGTTAATTAAAGTTTCAAGAGACGTGATATATATATATATATATATATATATATATACACACACACACACACACCTGGCCTGGCGGTCCATGCTGTTCACACGAAGGGCCTCCCAGCGTGAGTTCAGCAGAGTCATCTGCTCACGGATCTCGTCCTCTTCCTCCTCGCTCAGGTTGCCCTGGGCGATCAGCTGGTTTCCCACCTGCAGCACGTTACCCACGCTGCTCTGGTGTGCCGTCAGCTCCATCATGAACGCCTGAAAGTAAAAACAAAAAGAAAATATTTTTATTTTTATTTATTTTATACCACAGCGCTGCTGAGTTCCCGATTCCGATTGGTCAGAAGTGCTGGCTGTAACTCGGATCACAAATTTATGTTAATGCACTCGTTCTAATATGTTAGCGTTTCTACAGTAACAACTTCATTCACAGTGATGTACATAAAGAAAAACCAACATGACAAGCTGCGTTTTTTTTTTTTTTAGTGGTTTTTTTTTGGTCTTAATAACTTCAAGAAAGAAAAAAAAAAAAAAAAAAAAGAGTCTGGTGACGTGAAAAGTGATAACATGAACCAAACAACATTAAGTGTAACTATAAATGCGCATAAAAAGCACAATTTTTTATTCATTAACAAATGAAAGTGTGTAACTGTGGGCAAACTGTTATGTAAAACACTTCGGGACGCCCTGTCGTTGCATGTCATTGATTATTTTTCTAAAACGTCCTGTTTTATTCCTTATATATTATAGGTTACTGCTAAATAGTTTACTGCTTAACATATCTGAAGGACTATTTAGGCATGGTATCAGACCCACTGTATTCAATTAACTGAAATTCTTCAGTAACTAGGTGTACTGAGACTAAGGTATTATTTAACGTTCCGACATGTAATTCAGAGAGCTGTTAAAGTGTCGCGCATGGTAGTCATTAAGTCGGCACCATGTTGACTACACCCTGCTTGGAACTGTAATTTATGTCCAAATTCCTGCATATTTCTCCATAAAACTACCACAGATCTCCCATATCTATACAGCCATTACTGAATTTATAGAATTTCTCCCATTCAGACAATCTTTTTTGTGCCTGAATGTGTGCATTTTCATTCAGGTTACAGACATCTTCAGAAGATCTGTCGAGGAGTCTGCTATCTCAATAATAAAGGAACAAAGTGAATGATGTGGCCGTAAGCTCTTTCTTAGCCTGGTGCAAAACTTCCACCCAAGTCTCTCTATTCAATCTGCACTAAAAGCCTGAGCTTAAAGATAACCATCAGCGCCGGACAGAAAAAACAGCTCGATGATCACTATCACAGAACGCGGTGTATGAATACAATGCTGCTTTTAGATCTTTGATATCGAGGCACCAAATTCCAGTCCTGAGTCCTGATGGGATCTAATGTTTCACGAGACTGAAGAAAGTGTCCACAGAAAGCTCAGCCGCTGAAAACCTACAGTCGAAAAAAAATGGACCAAAATGAGAGTTATGGGGTAGAAAGTATGAAAATACATATGCTACAAACATACCACAACCTGTAGCTCGGAAATTCCCGAAAAAAAAATGTCCCCTCGACTCGGAATTCCTATCCTGAGTCGGGAAGGTCTCCTCAATCCCAAGTTCAGCGAGTGACATCAAATCAACATGGCCGCTCACAGCATCAATAGTCAACACAGTAGCACTTCATAGCAAATTAGGAGGTAAATACACATCACTCTTCTTAGTTAGCATGACCCGAGATGTGGACTGACTCAGGGTTGCCCAGATCAGACAGGATGCCCTGCTATTGGACCATTTTTAATCACCTCGAACCTAACAGTTTGGCCTCGGGCTCTTTTACACATTCGCATTTTGAGGTGATGTGTATCTCTTATGAATTAAGGACAATAAATGAATAAAATTTACAGCGTGTTACAAAAATACCAATAATATTAGCGCTTCTGACACTGAACATGAAAAATGAATCTTGATCAAACTTGAGAAAAAAAAAAAATTGTGTCAGGTTGGTACAGGTCTTTTTTTTTTCTCAATTAAAAAAAAAAGAAGTTGTGTAGATTGAATGCATTTTTTTCTGTGAATTCACCTTTCAGTGCATCGCTTCTAACTTTCAGTCTCGGTTAACTGGAGGATTTAGACACACACTGCTAAGTTTAAAATGGCTCACTGTGCTTGCCTTCCAAGAAAACCGAGCCAGCTGCTTTATCTGGAGTGTTTGAGCCCTTAAGTGCTCATGTTCAGCGCCTGTAGGTGCGCTCTGGGTCACTTCACCCCAGAACAGCCATGGCAACCTCAGAACAAAACACGGTGAGGGCAGATCGCTGGGAGTTAGCCGAACGTGACAGATAACACACACACAGAGAGAGAGAGAGAGAGAGAGAGAGAGAGAGGATAAAAATGTCTTGTAGGAAGAGCGATTCAAAAGAAAAACCTTTCCATCCCCTTCATTAACTGTGTAAGGTTGTTTACTTGTTTGTTTATGTACTAAGAGAACTGTGTGGGAGAAGAATATGCTGCACCAGGTACCAGAAAACTGGCTACATCCAGAACTAAAAGGTTCTCAACTCCTCAACACCATCGCGAACTAAACGAGTTCAGAGGCAGAATTACAGAACTAACATTTCATATGACAGGTCATTTCTTTTGATAGTTTTTCCACAGTGAACAAAATGGAGATGTGACATTAAGGGTACATAGTGTTTAGTCCATTTGAATGGACCCCTGGTGTGGAACCCCATGAGTGACCTCAGAACACAGCAAACACACTGGGCTGTGGACCAAAACAACCCGTCTGAGCGAGGCTGCCTCGATCCGCTTCCAAGTGAACTTTGACAGCAGTGAGAAAGTGATTTGACTCGACTCGACTGGTGAACTAAATACACCGTGTATTTTGGGTTGCGCTGCAGAAATTCGGACAGACGAACAAAAAGAGAAAATAAATGCTGTATGCAACACACAAAAATGCTTCCCAGCCATCCATTTTCCATACCGCTTATCCTACACAGGGTCACAGGGGAGCCTGTAGCCTATCCCTGGGAACTTGGGGCACATTCAGTTATATGCAATGTGAAACCAAACCAAAGCAAACGAATCACCATCACCTATCAATTTTGCTCTGATTCAGAGTCAGGAAACAGACTATTAGGTGTGAAAGTGCCATGAGAGAGGCTCATCAGGCAATGGAACAAATCCACTTAACCCATTTTGGACTGAGATGATGAAATGATGATTCATTTGATCCATCATTATGTTGAAATGTTGTTTCTCAAATTAGAGTTAAATAAAGCAGACCATTTGCCCATTACAAAATCAGAAACTACAGGGTGTCCAAAAAGTCTCCATACATAGGGGGAAATTAACACTTTTTAGCAAAATGTCTTCCAAAATTTTTCATACTTAGTTTATATTACACATATTTTTTCAGATAACCTGTAACAGTGCCTTTGACAAAAGAATAACGTATTGAAATCATTCTCGGGGCTGGATCGGGAAGCTGTCTCAAGGTTGCGATGGACTTTAACAGGAAACATGGCAAGCACATCACACACAACATTGTTGGCGTGGACGTCCAGGAACATCCACTGACGAAGGCACAACCGACGTGGTGCTGGTACATATAGTTCCCCATGTACAAAGACCTCTGGAACACCCTGTAGATCTGGCCCAAATAGAAATAGAACTTCAGGCCCTAGTAGTCGTTTATCCTCAACAACTTGAGAGACAATGCAATGACATCACTTTTGGCATCTCCTCATCGTACCAAACCTCCATTTTGCTCATTTTCAATCAGAAAGGTTCTGAAAAGTTTTAATTATGTTCTCTCTAAGGGCGTGTTCACACTTGGATTGATTTGTTTGGGGGAGGGGCTCATAATTGCAGGTTTGCGTTCACGTGGAAGAATTCCTTCCGAACCCCGGCTCGATTGCGCCAATTCCAAGCGCCACTTTTGTGCATGCAGGTTTGCAAAATGCTAGGCACTAGATTCATCCACTTGTTGTTTTGTATTATTTTCCTTCAGTACCAAGGCTCAAGTGGTGAAGAACAACACATTTTGGATGACACGAATACCTGCAAACGAGGAGCCGATCTCGTATTACAAGGTTTTTATTAACCATGCAGGCTGGAACAAGATGTATGTTTTTTGCGATGTTCTAAGTGCAGGCACTCACATACCAGGGCCATGAAAGTCTGGTCTTATAGATTAATAAGGCATTCCGTCTCCTCCACTGACCATAACAACCATTTCCCTGACATCCCCCATCACCAGACTTGAAACAGGAAGCAGCGTGGCAAGCAGCAGATAGCTTCCAGACCTGATGCCGGCCACACCATGGTTAAGTGGAAGTGAGCCCCAGACCTTCCAAAAGGACCAGGGATTGGTTCTCTGGACCACACATGGGCTTGAAAACAGCTTTCAAACTTTACCAAAAATCTTGGGGCAAAGCAGCCTTGACCAGATACCTTGATCAGGTTCTGGTACTTGAAAAGTGGAAAAAGCACCAGAATGGGAAAGTGACGTTCCAAGCCATCTGCCTCTAGCACTCTAGAAAAGCCTGTTCCTGAGAGGATTGGGACATCTCTTGTTTGTTTGACATGCTTTTGTCCCATTAGCCTACAACTTTAACATGTTGTTGAATGTAAACCTTCCCCCCTACCTCAATACAACCCGACTGTCAGAACACCTTCCCCACCCTCCCGGCCCCTACATCCATCACTCTCTTCAGGGTTTGGGGGTTTGGAGCCGCCTCGCTCCATGGAATTCCTGACATTCCTTGCATGTTGTGGCCGTGTACTCTGAGAGGAGGAAGGAGCGAAGGAGGCTACACATTCCTTTCAGAGAAGACAGGAGGTGTTTACAGTCTGAAAAGTGACAAGGTGACCTCTCCTCACATTCATAAGCTTGGCTCTTTCATTCAGATTCTCTGTATTGCCAGAATAGTTGCGTTCAGTGTTTAGAGGTAAACAGCAAGCCAGAGGCAACAGGGGCAAGGAAAACCTTGAGAGAAACCAGACTGTAAACGGAACCCATCAGATAGTGGGATTATAAATCATTACGCTATACACGTTTAGGAGATTAAAGACAAACAGTACCAAGTGTCTTGAAAGGACCTTCTATCCTGGGATGAGTCCTGGGATGAGCATAAGACAGTCTTTATGATTACAGCAGCCACAGGTGCAAATCTAAAGCATCCCAGTAAAATTATTCACTGAACTATAAAACCAGCATCCCTTCCAGTTTAGACTGACTCTTAGCCAAGTGAGCAGGTCAAGGATACTCAACACTGATCTGACACTTGCAATTTGCAAACCACATTTTTAAATTACTTAATGTTTGGAATAGAACTGGAGCTGCTGTACCTCATGCATATGGAACTGATCCTTAACTTCCTCCACGTCATCAGAAACCTCATCCTGGATTTGCAACGCGTCCTCGGCGGACAGCAGCCACGTGAGCACCTCCTCCAGCGTGACCTGGTAGGAGTCCAGATCCATCTCCATCCCTCCTTCCAAAATGATCTCCCTGTCCATGGACGAGGTCTCGGCCTGTGATTTGCCCACCTCCTCTGGTGCTCCAGCCAATCCCTGCAGAAGACATGGACAGGAAGATGGAGTAAATACACAATCAAGAACAAGGGTGTTTATACAGAAAGACACAAGATGAGAACTTTAGGAGTCTACGGTGGGTGGATTTTGTGGGTGGGTACATCTAACGTGCTGGTTTTAGGTGGTATATGCTGGATATTTTTGTTGTTTATGCTGGTCTTGCTAGTCACTGGACTGTGACTAGCATGCATTATTAACTTTTTAGCTGTATTCTTTATCAAGGGAAAAAAAAATCTAAAAACATCCACATTCACAAAGACGAACGCCCATAAACCAACTGACATTTCCAAATAGGACTAAATATCAGTATGTAAATGTCAAGAGAAAGTGTGTGTGTGTGTGTGTGTGTGTGTGTGTGTGTGTGTGTGTGTGTGTGTGAGTGATATTGTGTAACAGGAGCAGGTTTTTCTTCATGGTGTAAATACCACTGTGTTTCATTATAAAGAAAGGTGTTGTCTGAGGAAGACACTCCCATACTGTGCCCTACTAAATGGCGAAAAACAACGCCGCACCCAAGAATTCTGGAAAATACTAATGTTATACATGCAGACATGAGGTCAACAGGAAAGTAGCTACAACCTTAAAATACAGACCACATAGATAATCCAAAGCTATGAGGCTTAAATTCCCAGTGAAATTGACTGCCATTCATTAAGGCTCCATCTTACTAGCATGAGAGTTTTAACACCTAGGCTGGAGTGTACACAGCTGCCACGGGGACCGAGTCCACAGCTAAACTAAACAGCAAAGTGTTATTTATGAGGAAAGAAAGTCAACAAAACATCAACAAATAGGCATTT
>CM042570.1:3232500-3237500 GCA_023630585.1 Cranoglanis bouderius
AACGTTCACACCGTATCCGTTGGCCGATGAGGATGTGTCGAGTAGCACAATAAGTACACGGGACAATACGAGGAGTTCATCGTGGCGTGGCGTGGTGTGTGCTGTGTATTTTGTATCATGGGTACATGGAAGAGGAATTATGTGAAGGGGGGGGGGGATCTTTGGTGAAAACGCAGTAGATTCACGATATAATGTTTACACAAGACACTTATCTAAGATGGAAACTGTATGTTTGTGGAGTTTTACGGTAAACACCGGGTGCCTTGTGGGGGTTGTGTTTGTTTTAGTTAAGATGTAGACACTAGAAATGTTTACGTGCCGGAAAAAGTAGAAATGTTTACAATTTAAAAAAAAAAAAGTTTTCACGTAGATGTTGCGTGGTGGTTACCGATTTTTATTTCGTATTAATGAACTCGAAACATTCTCCATTTACGTTGAGAACGCAAAAAGGTGTCGTATTATTATTTTTAAGCAGGAAAATCGAGTCGGAGGAAAGGGGGCGGGGCTTCCAGGTGGCCTCGGTTAACACTGGAGAGTCGCAAACACCTAAGGAACTGTCAATCGTTCCAGATTTATAAGTCGATTTGCTCATCTGTGGGAAAAGAGAGACTCTTTTGGCGTGTTGTTTAGTGATGGCTTAACGATGTATTGACGTACTGTTTCAGGGGTTTGTTTTTGTCGTTACCTGCCGTCTCCTCTGTTTCCGTCTCTTAAATGAGTTTTGAAGTTAAATAATCTATGTAGTCCACAATCCTTTTCATTTATCAGTGCATTTAAACACTGTGTTAGCTTAAGTGATTTAGAAACCTGTAATCGTTCCTCAGATTAGCGTTTTCTGTGGTTTACCTGCGTGCTAACAGGGTGGCCCTCGTCCACCTTGTACTTCCTGGGCAGGGTCTCGACTTCTCGGATGTCGTCCATGGTGACATCATTGGGCAGCACGGCAAACAGAGACGTCACGTACATGAGGATGGATTTCTTATCCGGCAGCTGCACAGCCACGTCTAGAGACAGCAACGTTATGAGAAATGTCTTCATTTGCCAATTTATGCGAGATATTAAAGGCACAGTGAAATACTGATCTTAAATCCACTCAGTGTGTGTGTATGTGTGTAAGGCTGGTGTGTGAGAGTTCTCTGATTGGTCACATGTGGCGTGTGCGTATATGCAGAGACTGTACGTGGTTATTTTACCCTCAGGGTCGAGCAGCTTCTCGATGTTGAGCTCATCTTTGGCAAAGTTGAAGGCATGTTCAAGTCTCTCGACCGGAGAAAGAGCCACAATCTGATCCCAACGGAACGCATGAGGCCTGGAGACAAAAGGAGACGGAGATGAGACGAGACGAGACGAGATACATAAGTGAGATCAGTGAGGAGGAGGAAAGAGATGAGACAAAATGTGAGAAAAGAAGGGAAACAAGACAAGAGAAGAATAGAAGAGACGTTTGGAGATGAGAAAATGAGGAAGAAAAAAGGGAAACAGGGCATGAGATAATGAGAAGAGACCAAACCAGAAGAGACGAAATGAGACGAGACGAGATTTAAGTTTAGAGGGGAGAAAAGAGAAGACACGAAACAAGAAGAACATGGGGGGAAGGGGGACAAGAAGAGACAAAAAAAAAAAAGAAACAACGCAAGATGAAACAACGAGACGAGAAGGAAAAAGACGAGATTAGACAAGAGAGACGAAAAGAGAAAAGAAGAGACGTGACTAGATATGAGAGAAGACAAAGACGCAAGGGTGGAGGAGACAAGAAATAAGATGTGAGACAAGAAGAAATTAAATGAGAAGATGAAAAATGAAAAGAAAAGAAAAAGAGAAGACGAGAAAACACAAGACCGGAAGAGACAAAACAAGACGAGAGAAGGAAAAAGGGACAAGACAAGCACACAGTGTCTACAAAAGAATAGAGAAGAAAGAAAACAAGGACAAAAGACGAGAAAAGAGACAATAAAACAGGGGGAAAAAAAGATGAGATGGAAAAAGAGAAGAAACAAGAGGCGATGAAACAATCAGACAAAGGAGGAAAAAGATGAGATAATACAAGAGACGGAAAAACGAGATGACGAAAATACACGACATGAGAAACGAAAGAGTGAATGAGACAAGAAAGGAAGAGATGAAAAGAGACGAGTGAAAAGTAAACGAGAAGAGAAACAAGAAGGCACGAGAAGATGAGAGAAGTCAAGAGAGACAAGACCAGAAGATAAGAGAGACAGGAGAAGAGAAAAGGGAAGAGACAAAACAAGAAGAAATATGGGACAGACAAGAAGAAGGGATGTGAAAAGAGAATGACTCAAAAAGATGAGAAAAAGAGACAAAGACGAAATAGGAGAAGAAAAAAAAGAGAGAGAGAAAAGACGAAAAAGGAGAGACAATGACATGCAAGGAGGTAAGACAAGACAGGGCTGAAAAAGACAAGAGAATAAGGGATGAAACATGAAGTAAGAAAAATGCCAAGCAGAAACGAAATGAAGAGAAACGAGACCATATGAGATGACGAGAGGAGACAAGCAGAGAGGAAACGAGACAAGACAAGAGACGAAATGTGAGATAAGACAAGACAAGAAATTAGGGCAGGAGGGAAAAAAATGGAAAAAAGAGATGGGGAAAAAAATATTTCAAAAAAAGATAAGATGGAAAAAGACAAAAGAGATGAGATGAGACGAGACGATGAGGCGGGGAAAACGAGATAAGATGAGACGAGATGATTAAAGAATGTAGATTCATTTAAATAAAAAAGCGGAATGTAGAAGAAGTCTATAAATGAAGACACTGCAGGTCACAGACTTATAAGTGTGTGTATGTGGTTTTTTTATTTTTTTATTTTTTTATTTTTTTACCGGAAGCGGTGAAGGATGGCGTTGAAGGCGAGTCCGTCCGTCCAGCTCGTGGTGAAGTTGAGCACGTTAACGTCACCCCGGCCGCGTGTGCAGTGTCTGACCCAACTCAGCAACGTCTTCTCACTGTTTGTCTGCTGTAGACTGGACATCACGTCCTTCATGATGTCTTTAACCTACACACACACACACACACACACACACACACACACACACACCATGGTGGTGATAATGATCCTTGTATATAAAATGACAAATATGTAATATACACCCTGCAAATGGGCTTCGTGTGTGTGTGTGTGTGTGTGTGTGTGTGTGTGTGTGTGTGTGTGTGTGTGTGTACAAGCACAAGTTCTCACCTGCCAGTGTAAGATGATACTCCAAATGAGCCCGAGCGTCAGCTTATGATTTCCATCGACGATGTCTGTCCCACCGATATTCACCAGGTCCACCTGCAGAGACGGTGTGTGTGTGTGTGTGTGTGTGTGTGTGCGCGTGTTAGTCATCACATACCAATACACAACATCAAAGCCATATTACACTATAATCCCTTCGAAAAACTCCCCAAATTCCTCAGCTGCTCAGGTGAAAGTGAAGCAGCCAATCAGAGAGCTTCACAAATACGTTCGTTTTGAAAGATTATTAAATAAAACAAATCCAATTTTTGACAGAGGATTGTGGGTTTTTGTTTTTATTTTTATTATTAACTTGAAGAGAAAAGAGAACCTGGTAAGAGAAGCTGCTACAACAGTGATGATGGTACGTAACTTGTTTCGTAGACGTTCCACAACGTTAAGTGCAACAATAAAAACAGATATAAACTGTCGTTCTTTAATGTATATAAAAATTTTTTTAAAATTGAATGGCTGACAAATTGCTGTGGTGTAAGATGAATAAAACACTTGGGATGTGCTGTTATAGGAATTGTCAAGGTGGTATCACTTGGCGTGAGAAACTGAGATATTCGAAAACAAATGACGTATTTTTAGTCATGTGACCCGTTCAACTACAAAACAAACAAGATGGTGGACGACGCTGTGCGGCAGCTGTTGTGCTTGCTCTCCAGATTAATAGCTTTGATAAAGATTGATGTCACTTTGCACAAAGTAAAGTGAAGGCGGAAAGTCAATAAATATATATGATTTAGACAGATCAACATACAGACATGTCAGCTTGTTAAAATCTATAACACCGTTACTTCCTCTCACTCACTGTGCGCTACAGTCATAACTGTATTTCACTTTCACTCCTAACTTACCGGCTGAAATAAAAGCCCTGGAGCTGGTGGACGATCATGATCTTTTAATTCAAAACATTTCCGACAGTGTGTTTTAGATTGATTAGATATTAAATTATATAGATTATAGCTTCCTCTCTAGCTAGCAGTGACTAGGAAATCAATGATTTTGTGATAAACAACACACTGATACACAAAGATTTCTAGCTCTAGCTCCGTATGTAAATATAGCAATAAGATCGTCACACTCTGACGTTATCAGAGACAATTTTTGTTCGTAAGTAGCTAGAAATTTAATAGTCCACAACAGTCTAATTAAATGAATAATTAGATTATATACATTTCGAAAGCGATGAGAAGACTTTGTCAGAAAGATCTGTTTACACACAGCGTCCACCATACAAGTTGGGTTTCCCCCCCCCACCCCCACCCCCACCCCCAAAATACTAAATACAACATCTAATTACTTAAATATTTTGGATTATATCTGGATTATATATCGGATAGTCTCACCGTTTTCCCACACATCGCACTATACTGAATATCGGCTGACGAGAAATCTTTTGTGTTTTGGTAACACAGTTCCGGGTTAGGACAGGAAGTGGGAGGAATTATTTCTTACTTGTACAAATAACCTGGAAAATATTATGGTTTAACCCATGGCCTCAGCACAAGTTTATTACATTACAAGAAAATCCATTCGGAAAACCGCCCTATGCTTCCGAGTGTGTGTTTGTGTTGACATGGGCCTCCTGTCACTCATTTTATAGATACTCCCCCAACATCACTTCACTCCGCCCACAAAAAAAAATAAATAAAAAATCTCTCTGTGCTTAAAAAAAAAAAAAACTTAACAAGAAATGCAGTAAAACCAGAATAAACACTGGCAGTGATTAGGAGTCAAAATTTGCAGGTTTGTTGTG
>CM042570.1:3240000-3250000 GCA_023630585.1 Cranoglanis bouderius
TGTGTGTGTGTGTGTGTTATGGGGGATTGGCCTGGTGCCTGATGAAATTGCTCTCAGGAATTTCATTCCACACACACACAAGTCACCATCATTCACTCAGCCAGTTAACGTCTCAACAACTGACCCTTTACTGCCCCCCCCCCCCTTTACCCCCCCACCCCCGGCCCCCCACCAACACACAAACACACAAGGAACTTGCAACACACACACACACATACTATAATTACACTCAGACAAATGGAGACACACCACAAACACACCCTAAAATGTTTGGCTCATAAATGCAGCCCGCACATAAAGACAGGTTTAAAAACACACACACACACACACACACACACACACACACACACACACACACACACACACACACACTTTTCTCTATGGGTATGAGCTAAATGTCCCCACAGTGTCAATGCTGTCATGTTTTCCTATTATTATGGGGATATTTAGATCTCACAAAATGCAACACACACACACACACACACACACACACACCAGGGTGGTTCCTGTGAGGCCCTCGAGCAGGTCCAGAAGCTTCCTCCCATCTTTAAGGTCAGAGAACAAGTCCTTAATAACCACCTTCCCTGTCTGGAACACAACATACAAACTGTTAAAAACAATTAATACACAATCATCTCACACACACACACACACACACACACACACACACACACACACACACACACACACACACTAATGTCACAATACCAAAGAAATTAACACAGAACACACATTAAGCACTCATATTTGAATGACACTACAATAGAAAACAAATCCTAGAAGCAGCAAATAGAAAGGGTTACATAAAGTTCAACCAAAACTGCAGCAGATTCATCAGTAGGTCGGTGTTTGACTCAGTGAATCTCTAGGTCATGACCAACATTCACTCCTCTCTCATTCAGCAGGACGGTGTTTGATTCGGTGAATCTTTTCATCTTGACCAAGATTCTCTTGTTCAACAGGTCAGTGTTTGATTCAGTGAATCTTTTGGTCATGACTCAGATTCACTCCTCTATCATTCAGCAGGTCAGTATTTGACTCAGCAAATCTTTCATTCATGACCAAGATTCCGACTGAACGTAAACATAAACTTTAATAATAAACTAAACTCAAACATAAAACAAAACACACAAACAGAACACAAAGTGCATGTGCATGCATGCATGCATAGATGCATAGATGCATATATATATGTGTGTATATATATATATATATATATATATATATGTATGTATATATATATATATATATCTCTGGCACGTCCAGCTGCTCCTTTATCTCTCTCTCCCACTGATTAGACAAATCACTGCCAGGTGTGCATCCTCACAGCCTGGCCACGCCCTCCTCCTCGTCACAATCTGGTTAGTGTTTGTCTCAAATGAATCTCTAGGTCATGACCAACATTCGCTCCTCTCTAATTCAGCGGATCAGTGTTTGACTCAGCGAATCTTTTTGCCATGATCGAGATCCACTCCTATCTCGTTCAACAGGTCAGTGTTTGACTCAGTGAATCTTTTCATCTTGACCAAGATTCTCTTGTGCAACAGGTCAGTGCTTGACTCAGTGATTCTTTTGGTAATGGCCAAGATTTGCTCCTCAGTGAATCAGTTGAGTCAGTGAGTTCAGTCAGACCTCAGTAATGTTTCTAAATGCAGACATATAAGCATATGTCTGTTTGTTGTCTGCTTTATCAGGCTGGATATTTGCAAATGACCAACCTGATGAACGAATCTGAAAGAATCATTTAACTGAACAAACTGATATGACTCGATTCACTGAAAAGGTTAAAAAAAACAATCCATCTCTAAATAAATCGGCCGCCATAAACTCCCCATGCCAGTCGTAATGGCTTAACAGCTCTGTTAAATTATAGCAGCAATTACCCACAGGGGGACACATCATAAAAAGTTCAGCTTGTTTGAGACATTAGAGAACAAGAGGAAGTGAACTGAAGGGCAGATGAGACATGTTTAGCCGCTGGTCACCATCACCCTTGTCCTTCTATAAATATCCAAGAGAACAAGGCCAAAACTTTCACATGGGAATGATGAGCAGATGGGTTATTAGTCTTCAAGGGACATGAACACAACCATGCAAACACACACACACACACACACACACACACACATACACACAAACACCATATTTGTTTAATTTATTCGTGTTTTCCTTCCAGTTGCTGTGTTTTAGTCTTAAAGGTGGTCTTTTTCACACCTTAAAAAAAAAAAAAAAAACGACATGAAAATCAACTCGAAATTTTGTTACTCGTTCTACCAAAGCTGTTGATTTCTCAATTCTGATTGGTCTCGTTGATTATTTTCCTATAAACGCAAGTGCCAGGGCAAAACAAACAAAATGTAGCCTCGTGTTAACACATTATGCTAACGAATAAAAACAGAAACGGAGAAGAGTTTCACATGAGAGTGATGAACAGTGGGGGTGACTATCTGTCATGGGACTTCCTTCTTGATGAACAGTGGGGGTGACTATCTGTCATGGGACTTCCTTCTTGATGAACAGTGGGGGTCACTATCTGTCACTTCCTTCTTTTTCCGGATCTCGGTCGTCCAAAAACAAAGCCAAACAAATGCCATTCGTGCGTCTCTAAACACCTGACGCATACCAAACCTAGGTTTGAGATCATCAAGTACATCACTGCTGCCTTAGCAAACATCCAGAACTTAAAACACAAGTCAAAGCAATTTTCCGACTTCCTGTAAAACAGCATGCCTTATGTTTTACTCCAGCATGTTGAAGCACCAAGCTATACTGCACTATATAGGAGTGTCTACATTACAGAGTGACAAAACGTCAATCTACCAGCACGTGGCAGCACGGCTTAATATGGTCACGCTCGCATAACACTCTGAGCCCATAACATCTTCCCTCACAGAGCATGAATGTGGGCTTAAATACACTATATGGCCAAGACTGTGTGGACACCTGACCATCAGATCCTTGTTGAACATCCCATTCCAGAGTTGGACCCCTCTTTGCTGTTATAATAAGCTCCACTCTTCTTTGAAGGCTTTCCATTAGATTTTGGGGCGTGGCTGTGAGGATTTGTGATCATTCAGCCACAAGGGTGGCTATATCATTAGTGAGGTCAGGCACTGATGTTCGGATTTCGAGGAGGCCTGGGGTTCAGTCGGCGCTCCAGTTCATCCCAAAGGTGTTCAGTGGGGTTGAGGTCAGGGCTCTGTGCAGGACACTTGAGTTCTTCCACTCCAACCTTCTCAGACCGTCTTCATGGAGCTCGTTTTGTGCACAGGAGCATGGTCATGCTGGAACAGGTTTGGGCTTCTTAGTTCCAGTGAAGGGAAATTGTAAAGCTACAGCATACAAAGACATCCTAGACAATTGTGTGCTTCCAAATTTGTGGAAACAGTCTGAGGACAATTTTCAGGACTGTCCAGTTTGAAGTCCAGTACAGTTGAGGAGTCAAAAAAAATGGTCGCTTTTACACCTTGGCGCGCCACCAAAATGCAGATTCAGGGCACCGTTTTAATCAGAAGCTCCATAGAACAAAATACAGCACAGAAGTCCTATGAAAAGGAAAAGGAAGGATTAAGGACTTCCATCTGTGGTTCTACTATACATACCAGAGGAAAAACTTGAGAAGATTTGGGAGCTGCTCAGAAGTGGAACGTCTCCCAACAGCCAAAAATACCACAGAAGCTTTCCAGCAGATCAAATCAATTTTTCCCCCCCCAGCAGATCAAAGAAAATGACTTCGCTCTGTAGAACCCGGGAAACTTCGCCAGGTTCTGGAATAGAAATTCTCAGATTTCCCGAACGGAGCCAGAACCGTCTCGGGGAGAAAATAATACCAAGGAGGTATTGAAAGGAGGTTTTGCTGTTTGTGTCATGGTTACCTTGGAGAACTGTGCGTTAATCCACTTTGTGAACGTCTTTTTCTGGACTGCATCGTGTTCATCTGAGAGAGAGAGAGAGAGAGAGAGAGAGAGAGGGAGAGAGAGGGAGAGCAGGGAAGACATTTATTTGGTTTTCAGTCATAAACTACTACAATTAAGAGCTTTACATTAATTAAAAGTTCCCAAAATGTGGAAACGACTTTTTCCTTTTTTCCAAAACCATCTTCTTCAACGTACCAGTATATTTCTTAGGACACTGACACACAGTTTCCAGACTGGCCTTGCTGCCACACACTATCCTATCAAAACACATTATTTGCCTTACACACAAAATTACCTACGTTTGTGTACCATTTGCCAATCTGGATTAGAATTGTGTCTATTGTGGAGTTAACACATCACACATAAAATATCATCAGTATGCGGGACACCAGTTTTGTACTCATTGCGATAATGAATTCTCGCATCTGATCTTCTATAGCAGCATTTCTGACAGTAGCTCAGGTTATAATTAACACGCTCGGTCTAACACGTCATCCTTTTACAGTAACTGCTCATACAAAGGGACTTGCGCACGCCGATTGCTCCATATAATCAGATTTATCAGACAATAAAAGCGTCAATGATTGTTGAAAAGGTGGAAGTTTTCTGTAAGGACCTGTTTATTTAACATTTTTGGAAGGAGTCTCTAGTGTCAGCACTTTGTATCAGTCTTGGTAAGTTTCTTGGTAACATGACAAAAAAAAAAATTAGACAAAAATCTTTAAAAATGTAAAAATACTAATTAACTTTAAAAAAGTTGTGATGCAACTTGGAGTATTTTGTGCTTCTTTTTGCGGAAAACTACTTGAATTGGCAAAATCGCAATTTCGCGAAATTGTTTTGCACGCTCTTTCACAGTGATGTTTGTTGGTAAATGAGACCTTTTAGCCGTACTCATGTTTCACACACGTGAACCGAAGGGGGCTTTGGCTGAATGCGTGTCGTGATGACGTCACATGACGCATATTGGCCCAAATCTGTGGAAAATCTGCTGTAATTTTGAAAAATTGCAAGTTCTGGCGAAAATTGCGTTAATTTCAGTGATCGCAAAATCCTGGAGGGATTGACCAAGTGATTTATCTCTTAATAATAATAGTAATAATAATAATAATAATAATATTAAATTAATCTAATATATTTAATATATTACAAACCATTAATATCTAATGCTGTATTTGACTTTAATTTCGAAGTGGGAAGTTGGAATTTTTGACCTCCGTGTGTTCAAGCTACAAAGTGGGGAAACAAACACGAACGCCTCGGTGTTCGTCTTTTGTTAGCAACAAGCTAACCAGCTAACTGTGACGAGTGATGTATATTTGCCTCCTCAAGACAGTCAGTGTTATAAATTTAACAAACAAATATGTCTGTGTGTTGACTGACTCAAAAGCAGATACTTGTATAACTCATTTAATGCTAAGAAGTGTTTACTGTTGATGCTGTGAGCGGCCATGTTGATTTGATGTCACTTGCTGAACTCGGGGTTGAGGAGACCGCCCCAAATTTTCTAAGCAGGAAAGCCGAGTTTCTTCCTAGTCGGAGGTCGGAATTTTGGTCGAACGCAGTATAATTCTCATTAGTGAACCTGCTACAGGATACTGAGGCCACCTAATAAATAACACGACTGAACAGAATCCTTCAGTTATTTATTAAAAAAATCGGTGAAACCCGATAATACATCGCTCACTGTTAAACCTGAAAATGCCATACCTACTATGTACGTCATACACTTTTATAGGACCCTGTAAATCCAAAATATGAATGTATTTTGACTGAATCAGTCCTCAAGTGTAACACACTCTACTCACACGATAATATTAACACACCCACTCAGGAGTCAGGAGTTCAATGGCTGTTAATCAAACATGTCAGAGTGTAGAGATTAGGATGAGTTACTGCTAATCTCTACACTGCTTTGACCTCCTCATGTGTGCATGTTAAGTAAATCCTGCAACTGAAACCGAAATTCAGGACACATCGGCCTCAAAAACAACAACAACAAAAAAAAACAGGAGTGCAAGATTGTTTTGGCATTTGGACCGCTGATTAAATTTCATTCATTAATTAAATAAACTGCGACTTAGGTAAAACATCACTGAAATTCTTATAGTAAGTAGTAAAAATTTAAATCTAGTGCTGCATCAGGTTTGAAAATGGATTTTTTATTTATTTATTTTTTACAAATACCAGCCCAGGGCCATTTTTATGGATTATGTTTATATCAATGACTTAAAAATGTACGGGATTTTTCCAAATCTGGCAACACTGAGTAAATTAGTTGCACGGTTTGAATTTAATTTTGTATTTAATCTTAAAAACCCAGGTAAAAATTTAAGATGTCAATTTTTTCCAAAAAAAAAAAAAAAAAAAACCTGTTGTTTTTTTTTCTGTTGCTAGGTTTCGAAATGTGCCCTTGAGTGCTGTGCAGGGTCAAAGGTCAAAAAACTCCAAAAGGTCGCAAAATTGTGCATTATGCACGTACACAGACAACCAGTGAACAACAGTGTGTTCATGCAGAACTGCTGAAGGGCAAAGACATTGGAATGTGTCTTGGAGAAAAACACGGTGCAACACACACAAACACACACACACACACACACACACACACACACACACACGCATGTATACACAGAGTATAAAAGGTGAGTGCAGGAAGTGTTTGAACATCATCTATGAGCTTGATTTATGACCATGACAGAGTCATAATATGTACCAAAGACACACACACACACACACACACACACACACACACACACACACACACACACACACACAGAATTCCTAAGCTCGCCTTTTTGCTGAATAAAGTGCATTGTGTTCTGTGTGTGTGTGTGTGTGTGTGTGTGTGTTTGTGTGTGTGTGTGTGTGTGTGTGTGTGTGTGTGTATGAGAGATGTTCCCCAGTCATGCTCTCTTCTCTGAACCACTACTGACGTGTTTGTGGTGTGATATATAACACACACGTGCAGACAGACAGCTGTCACAATGACATGTCAGGTGTTAAGAGTGCTTCAAATCTTCACTGCAAGCTTGGCTGGAGATGTGGGTTGTACATTGGCTAACGGGACATTCCTCGACGCATACAAACTCCCAGAATGCAGTGGGTGTTCCTCCCTCTCTGAGCTCGGCTGCTTGCCTGAACGTGTCCCGGTGCGTAACGAAGAGCATCCAGATTTATAGTTGAGATTTGAAGCATTTTAAAGGAAAACACACACTGCAACAGCGCACCACACAGCATTAACCCCAAACAAACTTTTGAGCATGCGTAATTATGGAGGTACTGTTTTTCCACAAACAAACGTAGCTTGCATGTGGCGTTTCGCACCTGAGGAGAAACTGCAATGAATTAATAGCTACATAGCAAAAGTAGCTTAACTATGCAAAGGATAGAGATCACTTCCTCTAATAATGACTTGTTTGAAGGTGTTGATTCATTTTCTATAACAGCAGCTCTGAAAGTAGTTCCGGCTCCATCACAAATCACAAAATTTTACTAACGCACTCGTTCTAATGTGTTATCGTTTCTATAGCAACGGCTCATTCACAGCGACTTGTGTAGTGGACGCTCCACTTAAATTTAAAAAAAAAAAAAAAAATGTGTAAATGATGACATTTTCTGTGAGGAGATGTCAACTTGGCTTTTGGAAGGAGTCTCCAGTGTCAGCATTTTGTAACAGTCTGAGGTAAAGCGGAAGTCTTCAGGACGGACGAGTTTACGCTTTGTGGTCTTTCCTTAACATGACAAACTTACTTTTTTTTTTTTGCTAGAGAAAAAAAAAGAGTCCGGTTGAGGAGTCACTATAATGTAAGTGGTAACAGGAACTAACTAGTTTCGTGGATGTTCCACGACATTAAATGTAGCTATAAACTGATAAAAAGTCATTATTTAATAAATAACTGACAAATTGCTGTGGTATAAGAGGAATAAAAACATTTCAGGACGTGTTATCGGAAAACAATCAAATTCAGACTGGTATGAGTTCCTCTGTTTGGCATCCGTCGTTGATTATTTTCCTATAACAGCACACCCCGGTGTGTTTTATTCCTTACTAAGCCTGCTGTAGGTATGTATCGTTATTTAATAAATACAATTAATTGTTTAATTGCTGTGATATAAAAAACAAGAAACAATACACTTCAAGATGTGCCGTTATAAGAAAATAATCAACTTTACATAATATTCAAAAAGCTGATTTGTTCTTGCAAAAAAAGTCGGTGTCTTTAGCTGCTACGTCGCATCTTGTTCCCAATCATTAGATAAAAAAACAACTACAGATATATTCATGGATTTAAAAAATACATATTGTGTACATTATTAAAACTTTATCAGCACTATTCACTCCATAGAACAGTTACTTAATTTAAAAAGTTAAATTGTCGCTTTCCTTACCACTAGGAAATGTAGCTAGTTACACCAGCTAGCTAATGTGCTTGCTAGCAATGCTACTCACAGCGCTCATACGTAGCCAAGCTAAACTCTGAGGTACTTTTGAAAAGCATTCATTTATTTTTTTTATTTTTTCACAGTTTCACATATCAGAAGTTGATCCTGTGAGAATCTCACTTCAGACTAACGTTAGACTTCATTAAAACAAATGAAAATAAACAAATAAAGTGTGGAGAAATGACACTTTTTGCTAACCTGTGTCATCCTTCACCATAAAACCAAAATGGCTGCCAGTCACAGCTGTAGAGAGTTCATCCCATTCCGTTTATGATTTAAAAAATGTGTAACTGTTAACTACCTACAGATTAAAATGAAAAAATTAGACGTAGCACAGCTAGGGTAAGTTAGCTAGCTTAGATGATGTAGCACTGAACGCAAACTAGCGCTAGTGTTTACGTCACATTTTTAATAGCTCAGTGCTTGAATTGAAAGTCTTCAGGTGGGGGAGGGATGGCAAAACATTTTATAAGAGCGCACTTTATGTACAAACCTAGCGAACTGTAAAGAGTGTTAGGTCATGGTACGCAATTTGAGACGGTGCTAAGCTCTGTAAAGTCTGACCCACAAACTAAGCATGCTCAGCTGTTAATAATTCACACCTGTTGAAATACCACACTCTCTCTCTCTCTCTCTCTCACACACACACAATCACACACACATACGCACACACTGTCTCATTCAGCTGAGCACAACACACCACTGATTGATCCCTGACTAATATTTCACATGGTTTACACTACAGTGTGCTTGGGATGAGTTATTGCGCTAATCGCTTAACCTTTTAGTGCTGTGCTGTATAAGATGGTCATTAAGTACTGCATTAAGCATTAATAACATGTTACTAATCATATTCCTAACGACATTAACTAGCACGACCTCTTTATTTAAATGTATCGATGTCCTTTTATTTATTTATTTTTTTAATCAAAATCATGAAAATGAAACATTTTCCTGAGCTTTTCTTCTTTTTTTGATAATATTCAAAAACATTCTCTAGCAGTCTCTCAGGAAAAAAAAACAACAAAAAAAAACAACAACTAATGAACCTGTACAGCACTTTTGTTCTCTCAATGTAAAGAAAAAAAGAAAACTGGGAGGATTTATTTTGACATCGAATCCTCCGTTCTAAGCAAAATCAGTTCTCCAAAGCATATCTCGCATGCACTCGCACGCACTTAACGCACTCTCAAACTGCAAATTTTCATCTTATTACTCAAGGGAGAGAAGGAAAAAAAAACAAACAAAACAGGCTGGTGATGGAACGACTGTTTATAGTTGCGATGACATAAGCGATAATAGGAACTAACTTGTTTCACGGACATTCCGCACGTTAAACGTAACTATAAACGGATAAACAGTACGACTTGAATAAATAAAACATTTTCATTGTTTGCTGTGGTATAAGAGGAATCAAACGCTTCTGGGTGTGCCGTTATAGGCAAAGCATCAACCTCAGGGTGGCAACAGATAGTACGCTTCATCGCGCCACCGGGTTGTTGATTATTTTCCGATATCAGCGCCACACGTCGTGCTTTTAAGTCTGTACACTTAATGTTTTATGCCACACAGAGATACACAGGAAAAAAATAACCTCATCAAATCAAACACTTCTGATGGTATCATTTACACACTCACTC
>CM042570.1:3255000-3417500 GCA_023630585.1 Cranoglanis bouderius
CTCTTTTTCCATTTTGGCAAAACACCACTTGCGCGCTGCTCTTTCTATAACGGTGCTGTGGCAACGATAGCCAAACGTATTGTTAGCTTAACCGTAAGCGACCTTTAGATACTGTATGTAGCTTCCACGACTCGTGCCGTAGTGCTGCTGAATCCTCGAACCTGATTGGTTGATTCGTTTTCTAAAACGGCAGCTCTGACAATAACGCAAACCGCACATGTTCGAATACATTATCGTTTCTATAGTAACAGCTCACTCACAGCGAACGCTCCGACGACGGATTACGGAAAGCGTGCGATCGTTGATATCTTTACGTTTTCCGTAAGGAGATGTTTATTTAGCCAGCATTTCTGGAACTCTGCGGTGTCGGGACTTCAGGTAACAATCAGAGGTAAAGCCGTAACTTTAGGTTTTCCACCACGGGAAAGTCTTCAGGACGGAGGAGTCGGATTGCGGTTTGATGGGCTGCGTTCTGGTTCGTTTTGTTCATTTTATTTGTTTGCACTGTTAACCTCAAGAGAGAGACTGGTGAAGGAACGACTGTTTATAGCTGACGTAACCAAGTGACGGCTGGAACTAGCTTGTTCTGTGGACGTTCCACAAAATAAACGGAACTATAAACGGATTAAACATACAGCACTGTGCAAACGTTTTAGGCACCCTATTTGTTTTAGTACAAACTTTGTTATAGATTTTTTTTTATTTGATGGCTTCTACATTATCAAGTCGGTACAAAAAAAAACATTTTAGATTCCCAAACATTAGTTTTCTAGCACAAAATTAAATGTTACAGAAAAATGCTGCTGGGTTTTGCTGCAGAAATAAGAAGCGAGTGCGAAAGTCAAAGTGTCCAGAAGAACTGTTCTGCAAGATAAAACTTACCAGCTCATTTCCTTATAAAACTGCACACACTGTACCGGAGACTACTATTTATATTTTTTTGTCACACCAAATATTGACTTTGTTTCATTTACTACTGTTTACTGCTCTTTACGGTATTTATTTTTAAAAATGTAGAAACATTTAATTTCATTACTTTGAAGGCATCTTTGCTCTACAGCATTTCTTCGCATGTGCCTAAAACCTTTGCACAGTAATGTACAACATCGTTCCTTAATAAATAAAAAAGAATAATAATAATAATTGTGACCGTTTGCAAATTGCTGTGATGTCAGAGGAATGAAACACTTATTGCTTTACGTTATTGGAAAACAATCAGCTTTGGGATGGTAAAAGTAACCCGGCTTTGTTTTGGGCTGCATCGCGTCACCTCATTACTGATTCATTTACTAAAACAGCATAAAGAGCAACAGAACACAGATTTGATGTTTAATGTTTATTCATCCATCTTCAGTAAGTGCGTTGTCCTGGTCATAGCGTCGCAGTGACTGGACTTAAATGAACTTTTGTTTCGTGATTTGTCCAAACGGAAGTGCTGGCAGAACAAAAGCTTTATTGTGCACATCAGTGTGACTGTCACGGTTACTGAAGTTTAGATCTCGCCGATATTTTATGATGCTTGCGAGCACCATAGTGATCCTGCAGCGACGCGTTTGTGAATCCACGACCTGCTCGTCGACACCGTAGTAGGAACGTAGCACTGAGGTGATGACAGAGCTGACAGATAAAATAAATGAATAAATAAATAAATCCTACACACTGTAAGTAATCAACTGCGAAATGAAGCTTTTTATACTTATGTTATTTCGTTTCAGTGGAAAAACGTACTTACAACGTTAAAATGACCACTAACACAAATCGAACCGTGAAAACACTTTCAGAAATCTGTATGAACGCACTTATTCTCCTTGTGAGGGGCTTCCACTGATGTAACTATTAATGCACCAGATTAATGCTATATCTAAATTAGGTCTAACTTTTACCATGGCAATCAAAATGAAACCTTTTGGCTCTAAGATTTTTTTAAAATAAATAGTAGATTTTGTTAAACAAACAAACAAACAAACAAATAAATAAAGCAGTTTTTCCTCATGGGGACCAGCTAAATGTCCTCATAAAGTCAAAAGTTTCAGATTTTCCTATGCTTGTGGGAACATTTCATACACACACACACACACACACACACACACACACACACACACACACACACACACACACACTGTCTGTCTGTGTGTGTGGGTGCATGTGTAACCAGATCACCCTGAATGTAAGTCCTTTATGTGCACAACTATTTTATTTTCAAGGTTTCATATAACACACACACACACACACACACACACACACACACACACACACACACACACACACACAGACAGACACACACACACAGTCTCCGTTTCCCAAGAACAAAAGGAGAGCTCCAGCTCCGGCTAAGCCGTCACCCCGTGTTAACAGCATTGTCACAAACCTGTGTGACCTCTGGCCCTTTCCCAGAATGCTCAGCAGGAGGTCAGACAGGTAGAGTGGGGGTCGATGATAAAGGTGTTGACACCGAGCCTCTCACTGAAGCTTCTTTAAAACCCCACACAAAGCCACGCTGATGCCTGGGCACTTCTTCAATGGCCCACTGCTCTGCTTATATAATATCTTGGCCAGAGCTGCCTCTTCTTCATCTGAGTGCGTGTGTACGTGTGTGTGTGTGTGTACGTGTGTGTGTGTGTGTGTGTGTGTACGTGTATATGTGTGTGTGTGTGTTCCAGTAGAGGCCATGGGCTTGGCCGGGATTATTTTCCACTGGGCCCTGGCAATGCAGCCAGTCAAATTAGCGCTGACAAATTATTGCAGCCAAATCAACTGGGGTGTAGAGACTACATTAGCCAGTCCCTCCAGGATCTTGCGATTTTCTTTTCGATCGTAGAAATTGACACAAAATCAGGGGAACTCCGCAATATCCGGAAGAGCTTGCGATTTCTCAAAATTACCGCAGAACTTCTGTGACGTCATCACGACGCGCATTCAGCCAAAGCCCTCTTCGATTCACATGCGTCGAACGTGAGTACAGCTAAAAGGTCTCATTTACCAACAAACATCACTGTGAAATTTCGTGCAACTGCAATTTCGCCAATTCAATAGTTTTCTGCAAAAAAAAAAAAAAAAAAAAAAAAAGAACAAAAATCTCAGCAAATTTTGAAAATAGCTGCAGAAAAATCAAACATTTTTGGCTGCAACAATCACAAAAAAACATCCTCAAACATCCTCAGCGCATTTAGTTATCAATAAAAGATTTGAACATATGAATTATGTACTTTAAGAGTGTTCGATTAAGCGACCAAAAAAAAAAAAAAGTGCAATTTACACAATTCCCTTTTGATGAGCAAAGACATCTCAAAGTATCTCAAGTTTGTTTCTAAGGTTATTGTAGCTAGTTAGGGAAAGTTTTAGCAATGACAATGTTATAGGAACATAATCAACAACCAAGTTACTGGAACCACCAAGGAACCACCAAGGAACCTCCAAGGAACCACCAAAGAACCACCAAGGAACCACCAAGGAACCAGCACATCCTAAAGTGTTTTACTCCTCTAGTGCCACAGCAGTTTGTCAACAATTCCGGTGATTATTTATTACAGAATAACGCGTCACTTTAATGTTGAAGAACGTCCCTGAACAAGTTAGCTTCTGTTATCGCTTACATTATAGCGGCTATAAACAGTCGTTTCTTCACCAGCCTCTCTTTTTCTCTTTCGTGAAGTTAATAAGACCAAGAAACCAAGAAAGTGTAAACTCCTAAATCCTGAAGACATGGCGGAAAACTTACTGACCGTTACAAAGCGCCTTCACCTGTTTTATTATCAGTGTGTGACATACTTTTCTGTATTTTTCTAGATAGCAGCGTGACAAAAAGTGTCCGGAACTACACGTCTGTTTGAGATACTGAACAACGCACCGAGGTTTGCAGTCGGAGTGTGTGTATGCTAAACTGGTAGTTATAAGCTTCCCCACCTGGGTAGCTCAATTAGCCTCCAGTCCAAAACACAGAAAGCAAACGTCAAGCACCAAACGTGTCATGGCTGATCAGCGTTATTTTGGGTAAAGAGAAAATTGTGCAAATGTGATTTATGGCTGACAAGTTATAAACGCCCTTCATTAAGCCTTTTAGTATAGTATCATTATAGATAATTTCCTGAAGATGATTACAGCTTGATTTGAAATAAGGAGGACCGGGTTTTGTTATGACTGAATTTCTTGAACACAATCACAGGAAGAAAAAAAGGAAGTAGAAGTGGAAGTGGATTGAGACCGCTTCCTGTCCTGATTGCTGGGGTGTTATACATGAGGAAAGAATAGGGAGGACAGAGAGACATATTGTGTATATATGGATGTGTGTATGGAGGCATCAGAAAAGTCTTTCTCTCTCACACACTCTCACACACTCACACACACACAGCTGTGAAAATACCTCCTCTCTCTTCATGTTTCCCTAATGTTGGGAAAAAACCCCAGTCATTAATACCTAAAGACCACTTTCACCGCGCGCGCACACACACACACACACAGCTGACACAGCTGTAAACACAGCAGCATGTTCTCCCTTATCTTCCTTGACACATCGACCAGCTCACACACCCTTTAACAGAGGCGTAAAACACACACACACACACAAACACAAACAAATGGTCATCTCTTTCCACCAACAAGGTACAGTCGGTCCTCAGTCTTCATATAAACCGAAAGACAAATACATCATATGCTCACTAATCAGCTAAGCCCACTGTCGCTAGGCAACTGGGAAATATGGACGCTAAGCATAAGCTAGCTAATAACTGAGACTAACATTTTAGCTACCTATCACATAGGTCTTAAATCTTTAATACAGACAAATATAAACGCACAGTGACCATGGAAACGAGACAAAAGCATCGGGACCACCAACGTTTACCTCAGATACGTTCACAAATTTCGAGGAAAAAAGACTCCAGTCCATACAACTACAGTTACACTGTAGTTACACTTAGCATGAAGCTGTTAAGTCTTTAAATGCACAGTGGCCAGAGAAATAAGACCAAGCCATCAGAAATATCAACATTTACCTCAGATATGTCTGTCAATTTTTAAGAAAAGACTTTATGCAGCTAAAGTTATACTGTAGTTACACTAAACACATAGCTGTACAGCTGTACGCTTCGCACACAGGCGGTAACCTTAATATAGACAAATGTAAATGCAGGGTGACCATGAAAATAAGACAAAACAAACGGAAACAATATTTACCTCAGATATGTTCTTACATTTCTAATAAAAGACTCCACACAGCTACAATTACACTGTAGTTACAATTAGCTTTTACACCTTTAGTACATATATATGTAAATACTCAGTGACCGTGAAAATACGAAAAATCAATCGGACATATCAAAATTTACCTCAGATACGTTCATAATTTTCTAACATATGCCTCCATACTACCAAAATCACACTGCAGTACACTTAGCACAGCGCTATTAAGTCTTTAAATGCATAGTGAGCATGGAAATGAAACAAAACCATCAGAAACATCGATATTTACCTCAGATAGATTAATAAATTACTAAGAAATTACACTGTAGTTACACTTAACTGTTAAGTCAGACAAATTAAGGCTGTCAAGTCTTCAAAACAGACAAATGTAGATGCGGTTACCATGGAAACGGAACTAAATCATTAGAAATGTCAACATTTACCACAGATATGTTCATAAATTTCGAACGTATGCCTACATACTACTATTATTACACTGACGTACACTTAGCACAACGCTATTAAGTCTTTAAACGCACAGTGAGCATGGAAATGAGACAAAACTATCAGAAACATCAACATTAACCTCAGATATGTTAAAAACTTGCACTGTAATTACATTCAGCTATTAAGTCTTTAAGACAGACAAATGTAAATGTGGTTAACGTGGAAACGGAACAAAATTATTGTAAACATCAACATGTACCTCAGTATTGGCAAACTACGAAGAAAAGGACTAAAATTACAGGGTAGTAACACTTAGCATCGACGGCTAAATGAAATTCCAAGGAATACTGTCCACCATACTGTCGTAAGTTTTAAATACAAGGCAACTACACCGTAAACACACAACTCCGCTAGCATGTAGCACAACCAATCAAATGAATCAAGCGGTGAATCAAGTAACTCGAGCAACTGAAATGATTCACTTCACAACAATTTTTTTATTTTTATTTTTTAAAAGACATGGACAATGTGGGGAGTTTTAACAAAAAGCAGTGAAATGCAGTTACGAGTAAGTGTTCTGAGGAAAAGACGATCGTTAATATCACTAAGAAAAATTCCTAATGCTAAGACACTTTCCTCAGAGGAGTGCCACACTGATTAGCCAAATGCAATAAGAGAACAGTGTATAATTGTGTGTGATTTGTCTCTGACCATGGTATTGTATTATGAATAAACGATTAAGTATTTGACTTGATTTGAATGGTAAAATACTCGTTAAGCCTTTAAAATGTGGTTATTACTTGCATGCAAAAGGAAACTCGTTGGGTAACCAATCGGCTCTTTAAACTGCTGGAAATGGCAGCACCAGCAACATTTCTTTGGAAAAAGGGGACCAGAGAGCACTCCTTAGGCTAGAAATCAAAATAAGGATTCTGCTTATGCAGCTGAATCATCACACACACACACACACACACACACAACAAGGAAACTTTACTTTTGACCGTTACCAGGCAACCGGAACCCTGGCAAAAAAAATAAAAATAAAGCCATTGTGGTGGAGAAAAGCGTCGTAAATCCAGATCCGCAGAGGAATTCCAGCCCGGGGAAGGCCGAGGCATTCCCGACCCTCACGGAGAGAGAATAAATGTACCCTTAGACGGGCCTCAGCCTGAAAACACTGCCGCAAATCATTCTGCTCTGCTGCAGATCCTGCACAGCTACAACACGCACCAGAAGTGAGCCGCAGCTCATATCACAGTGACGATGGGTCGCAGTTCTGGATGAGGAACCGTGCTTATTTTCTTTTAACTCTTCGTTCATTCTCCTTTTTCACTCCATTTGTGTTTATGTTCCATTTTTTTTTTTTTTTTTTTTTTTTTTGTATTTTCTATCATAAGCACCTAGCATTTTAGAACAGTTCACAATATAATCAACAATTTTGCAAAGCAAAATAGGTTTTAAAATGTGAAACTTTTACGGTCAACTTTTTTGCACACGTCCGCTTGCAAATTTTGTGGTAAAATACCAACCCACTCCCTCTGCACACTTCTACGAGTTTGGTTCTAGATATTAATATGGGAATGAAGTAAGGTATAAAACACTTGGGGGGCATGCTATTATAGGAAAATAATCAACGACGGGGTGGTGTGACGCGTACCGACGTTAGGTGGCGTTACTGTTACCACGCCAATGCTGATTTGTTTTGTAATTCCTTTTGTGCTACAAAACTAACGTTTTATCTGTTAAAAATGATTTACTTTTTTTTATCAATCTGTAGTTACATCTAACACGGTGGAATGTCACCAGCCTCTTTTTTCTCTCGCTTGAAGTTAATAAAACAAAAATGCTGCTTGTCATGTTCCAGGGAAACATGTCCTGAAGACCTTCCCGAGGCGGGAAAGTGAGCCATGCTGTGGTGCAAGTAAATAACACTAACATGTTTTTGGAACAACAAACAATTTGATCCACTGTTTGCTATTTCAGATTTGTGTTTAATATTATATAAAGGAGCTGCTAGGTAGGGAACTTAAAAAAAGTCTACCAACAAAATTTGTATGAGGCGTCCCACCTACAAACAAACAAACAAACAAACGTTCGCCTATGCTAACGTCATGTTAACTTTCGCATCTAACTGACTTAGCTAACGTTCACTAGCTAACTAACATTAACATTAATTCACTCCCTATGTATAATACAAAATCTAAAGCATACATCTGATTAAAGATCAGTGTCATCTGTCTCACCTACAAACTTTTACAAAATGTAGTTAATAGAACGTGATAAGTTAATCTTTTTATACTGTGCTTTCTCCCTCTCCATTCGCAGAAGCTATCCACTCGCTTGAAAAGGAGGAGGTGAAAAATAATTAGCTTCTGGACGTCTTGCAAATTCTAACACGAAGTTCTACCAGAAAAACAGGGTAGCTGCTAAACATGCTAGGTTATTAACATAAAATCTCTAAATGGATTCCTCATTCAGACTGGTAGTTTTTAAAAACTTGTCCACTGATCAAACAAGAAACAAAAGAAGGTCTTTGTTGAAAAGCAAAAAGATACATGCAACGCTGCCTTGAAATTCAGCCAATAACTCGACCTCGTGTTACGCTGCCTTTCGAAATCTTAGCAACCATAATTGTGACATTATTATATTACAGATTACGGGCACGCTCAGATACACTCCGTCCCTCTCTCTCGTTCCTTCCTGTTGAGTATCCGCCTAGGAGGATGTTGTGCACACAGACACGCAGGCCTCGAATGCAGATGTAGAGCCGTCTCCCGACAACTCAAAATCGCAGTCGTCCGTTCTCCAAAGCAAACAGCCGACATTCACTGCTTATGATATGAAACAAACTTATAAGGCTACGTCCACATTAATCCGGATAGATCCTGAAACTGCATTTTCCAAAAATTGTTCGTCCACACTGAAACATCTGAAAACGCTCACGTCCCTGTACCGCACGTGCGTAAAAACGTAAGAAGCTTTGGCCTGCATCATTTCCGTCACTTTCCGTCTCTATGAATTCATGCAGCGATGTCGAGGAAAAGCACAGAGTTTTTATATATGGACAGACGAGTGCAATCTGAAGGTCACACGACTAAAAATACGTCACCGTTTTCGAATATCTCCGTTTTCTCGGTCCACACTACAACACGAAAACGCCGTTTTTCAAATTTATCCACTCGGGAGAGCGTTTTCGAAACATTTCCACCGGACAAAAAACGCCGTCTCGGTGTGGACAGAAAACACAGCGTTTTCAAATTTATCTGGATCAATGTGGACGTAGCCTAAAACAACAAAGGAGCAGTTTTCAAGAACGCGACACACCAGGTCACCCACCTGATCGCCACTTGATGATGTCGCTGAACTCGTTGTTTGCTCCGACCTCGGCTGCTTCCGCCTGTGAAGTCGAGGTCGCCATGTTGAGGAGCGGGAGATGGAGCGTTCACTTTCCACAGTGAATCCTGAAAAACAATCATTTACATATATTCATTTATTTATTCGCTCGTCCGGGAGATTCTCCTCCCTCAAACGACAAACGAGTCCAAGATAACGCCAAGCACAGAGATGTCAAAATCTATGCACAAGCGTCCAGAGTAAACGTAAATGTTATAAACACGGTTTTCTTCTGCGACCTCGTTATGCTGCATTTCGTTACCTTGTATTTATACATGTGTAATGACGATAAAGTTGAATCTAATCTAATCTAATCTATGTCTAAAGAGTTTCCTCAAGTAAAACCTCAAAACCACAGCTTATCAGTTGTCTCATCAAGGCTGACTGTAGTACTGTCTTAACACGCTGTACAGGGCGTGCTGGTATAGGAAACTAATCAGCTACAGGATTGTGGGACATGGCCCAACAGCACCTACACCTTGTGTTTTCACCCAGTGGTTGTTTCATGAGGTGTGCCCGTCATATAGGTAGCTTTGTAGGTGTAAAATTATCAGTGGTGTACCCAAGAATTAATTTCACGTGATCCGTACAGTTACGTACAACCAATCCATAATGGTTGTGATTTTCGGCACAACCACAAAACCAGCCAAAAATACCCAGCTAACAACAGCTTGTGGTGAAAGGCTGAGGTGTGTAGAGGATACATCTACAATGTGCACCAACAAGGCAGATGTGTCTTAGGATAATAATTATTCTACAACTGAACCTTCAGTCTGAGCAGCACCAGCATTAACGCTAAACTCAACATTAGCCATGTTGGGGTCATGTGATGTACTTTCGAAAGGCCAGAGATGTTAAAACCACACCAGTGGATTATATCCACCAAAGCTGGAAGCTTTCAAAAGAATCATTAATGAGAGTGTAAGCAGGAAAATCCTGTCCCTGTAGCCTTAATCGCAAAGATCACCAGGTCCCAATGCCACCAAACTGTCAACAACGGACCACACCATGGAGGTGTGGTAGATTTACACTTGTATACAGACATAGCAGAAGAATGCAGGTGCTGAACATGAAGTCAGTTTGAAAATAGCCATGAAATAATAGCTTCTTAACAGGAAAACATCAAAACCAGACAGTGCTACCTGACATCTCGGGCCTCGAGCACCAATCAGGTTTTTCTTGCCAAACTTTCAGCTGTCCTTTAAATCTTTATCTCAAGAGTAAATGCTTCTCAAATGGAACACAGGAATAATGACTTGGCTGTCAGGGTTGACACGGTTAGGGTGTTTTTAAATGGTTGCTTAATACAGTGATAAAACTGCAAAATATGGCGATATACTGTATAACCGATCATGAGTACATGCCTAAATGAAAGTCTGGCCTAACAGGTTAAGGAGAAACTCAGACTGCTGCAACTTCAGACTTCAAAAAAAAAAAACAACTACACACTCTGCATCTTGACCTTTACACCTGTTTTGATCCACACTGAGCGCTCCGTTAAACCTTTAAAAAGGTTACTTGACTTTTGCAAGTGACCAGACGCCAGCCTGAGTGAGGCATCCGGGCTCCCAGCAGAACATCTAATCTGAAATGTTTGGAGAGGGATGGCAGGTTTTGATAGCAAGGAAGGACATGGAGCATGCAGGATCTTTTCCAAGAAAGGATAATCGTCAAGGGGGTGTCAAAACCTAACCAGATCGGCATGCAGTTCTACAGAAATGACGCAAATGTCTGAACGAAAATGTAGCACCTATTACAGCGGTTCCCTCAAGCTAAACTGCTTTCTGGAGTAGGTCTCAATGGAGTAATGGTGCAGCTCTAGGCAACACTGATGAACCCATTGAATATTACATCACGCAAACACGCTTTTGTTTGTCCCGTTCCTACAGGCCACATGTGTCTTTAACCTCTACCTCGTCTTACACACCAAACCCCCAAGCTAGCTGATGAGTTGAATCAGGTTAAGTTAAGGAAAGACACTACATGTAGAAATTACTATTTTATTCACATCGCTCAGATTGATTTTTCATAACGTGTGTTCACCAAACTGTAGTAACAATGAAAGTCAAAACTCAACAGTAAAATGTTAATTTCACTGTTTTCGTCTGCTCACAACCACCGCATCATCTGAACCTTAGCTACTTGCAAGAAGAAGCTCCGCCCAACTTCATGACGTATGCCGCGTTCCTCGGTTCCTCGGATGCTCGTGCGTACGAGTTCGGAGGTCGGAGGTGACGTGGTGTGTGTTCAAGTTGTTTTGGTGCTAGGCTGTTCCTCATCAACAGTTTACATCCAAAATTGCCGTCTGTTGTAGCTCGTATTGGCGGACGCCATGGCTTTTTGTTATCGACACACTACAAACTTGGGGCCCATTTGTATTTACGACATGTCATTACATGTCATCACATATGTCATTATGACAACATGGTGGGGTTCAAGTGTGCTCACTTCATAATTACGACATTTCTAACAGGACTTGAAGGCAGCAGTATAATCTGGGGAAAAAAAAAAAAAAAACACTTGTTTCCTCATAACTTGTTGATTTATGTGACAAATAATAAACCACACCAACTAGAGCAGAAATGCATTAAACCAAATCGGGGTTTTTTTTGTTTTGTTTTTTGTTTTTTTGTTTTTTTATAACTGCTCTTCTCAAAATAATATCTGTTTATGAGCTGCAGTCATGAAATTTGTTCTTCGGTTTGTTCGTTCCTATCCAGTCCCTCCAGGATTTCGCAATTTTGCGAGCGCAGAAATGAACGTAAAACCAAGGAGCTTGCAATTGTTCAAAATTACCGCAGATTTTCCGCAGGTTTGGGCCGAGACGCGTCATGTGACGTCATCACGACGCGCGTTCAGCCAAAGCCCTCTTCGATTCACGTGCGTCATCACGTGAGTACAGCTGAAAGGTCTCGCTTACCAACAAACATCACCGTGAAAGACCGCGCAAAACTATTTCATGCGACTGCGATTTCACCGATTTGGTTGCATCGCAAATTCTGAAAAAAGCCGCAGCAAAATCGAGCATTTTTGGCATTTTTATCACGAAAAAACCCCATGAAATCCAGTACGGACCGATTATCCCGATTTAAAAGCTTACTGCAGACGAATGATAACTGTTGATTTATGATAGGTCTTCATTAAAACCTATTTTAAAACAAACAGTTCTCTGCAGACTTTCTCTGAAGGGGAAATGAACATTTGAAGTCTAACATCAACCAAAGTGTTTTTTTTTTTTTTACTAAATATATAAATATATACACATATTTAATTAGACAAAGCGTCATTTCATAAATAAATGGTTTGGCAACAAAAAAAAAAAAATAAAAAAATAAGCAATCAACTGACAAAAACTGTGATGTCTGTCATTTTTGTTTTGTTGTTTTAATTGCCCTATTCACATCTTGCCTAACATGAGCCAGCATGTGAAGACGTCTGACACCCCATCTCAAGACTCTTATTATTATTATTATTATTATTATTATTATTCTTTCCGAGAGTTGATTTGCCACTTATGACTTTGCATAAGTGCCATTCACTTTCGCACCTGAGGACAAAATGTTGCAAGCATATCAGATTTTCTTTAGCAGGGGTTCTCATGCTTTTTACAGATTTATTTCACAAATATTTAATAATAATAATAATAATAATAATAATAATAATAATAGATACAATATTTTGATGGGATTGGATAATTATATTCTGGCTATTTATTGGAAAGAGATTTTTCTGAACTTTCCACCCACAGAACCCATTAAAATATACTCCAGTTGACTATAACCCTCTTTAGCTGCATGTCACGGTTCCACTTTGAGAACCACGGTTCTTCAGGACTCGCCTGTCTCACTGTGCAAGAGATACAAGATCCAGTCAATGGAGCTCAATGGAGGGGTGAAAAAGTCAATAGAGAACTCAGTGGCTTGAGGAGAAAAGCAGCTCCAGAACTTCAGCACCCTGTGTTGCTTGTGTATCAGCTTTAATTCATTAATCTGCTCTAATTAAGAACTATTAATCATTACTTTAAAGGTTAATGCAATACTAATGGAGTAAGGAATGCAAAATGTCCTCAAACATTCCCTCTTACCTCTGCAGAGTCTCTGTGTGAGTTGGGTGAAGTCTCAGAGACTCGGTGTGGAAATAAAACCCGCACATTTAGGCTCGGTATGCCGCCCGTGCGCGCGAGGCCATGTCCCCAGCTCGCGCGTGCTCCGGTTCTCTTTGCACTATTTTCCACAAGTGTTTTTTTTTTTTTTTTGGGGGGGGGGGGATACAAGAAAACAAACAAAAACACACGCGCACACGGATCCAAAGCGGAGCTCGAGTCAGCTTTTACAGCGCCTCCCAACAACAAGCCGACTAAATGTGTCCGGTTCGTCCCGGCGGTGATCCGAACAACTTCTGGATTTTACTTTCCTCGCAAATGATTAACACACACCATACAGCTGGGAGAGTCGGCGTGCCGAACTTTGTTCCCAGCGCGCGCACCCGCCCCTCCGCGTCTCCGCGCGCGCCGCCCCATTCAGGAACTTCCTTCAACTGAGGAAAAAAAAAAAAAAACATGGCGCGAGCGCGGTCACGGATCCACAGGGAACGTGCGCGTGCGCGTGCACGTGAGCGATCGAATCACATAATACTAATAATACTAATAATACTACTACTACTACTACTACTACTACTAATAATAATAATAATAATAATAATAATAATAATAATAATAATAATTTCCAGAGCATTATAAAAAAGCTCAAAGCGCTGTACAGTCTATTAGTAAAAAATAAAAATAAAAAACTAAAAAAAAAAATCAAAGAAAAGTAATATAATAGAATGCACAAGGATACAATAAAAAACAAAATACTAAAGTAATTATATTATAAAAGAAAGACTAAAGTAACAAATATAGAATAAAATTAAATATAAACAAGTAGAATGTAATAAACAAAATACCAAACTAATGAAATATGTTTTTATTATAAAAAAAGCTCAAAGTACTGTACAATCTATTAGTAAAAGTAAAAAAACTAAAACAAATAGTAAAAGACAAGTTTGTAGTAGAATGCACAAGGATAAAATAAACAATAAAATGAAAATATAAGCACTAATATAGAACAAAATGCAATATAAACATGTATCATTTAATCAATAGAATAATAATAATAATAATGTAAATATACAATTAAATAGATACTTGTAGAATTTAATAAATAACATAAAAGCAAACTAATTAAACATTTAAATTTTAATAATACACAAAAACATTTATATTTGTTTGTCTGTTTTACAATTTATTAATAATAATAATAATAATAATAATAATAATAATAATAATAATGAAACAGAAATGTAATCAATAAGGAGTACAGGCCAGATTCATCATTACATCCTAGTTTTATTTTGGATTAACTGTTGCTGCTTTGAGACATAAAAAATAAATAAAGTAAAATAATATAAAATAATTCATAAAAGTTCAAATAAAATAAGAAGAATGTAGTTTTGTGTTGGGATAAACTCACTGAGTGTTTTTTTTTTTTGGGGGGGGGGATTAATATGGTCTTGAAACAGTAGGAACAAATACAGTATATTTACTATATATTTATACTTTAGTATAAAAGTGTAAAAACTATCCTATATGTTGATTTATATGTTTTGTCCATCTGAAATCTGAAATGTAAAAAATGAGGTTTCATTAGATAAATTACCTGAAAACTCTAAACTCTCAATGCGATTCCCAAATCAGTAGAAGAGTCTCTTATAACGCACTTATAACGCACTTATAACACACTTATAACACACTTATAACACCGTTACTGAAGAACACAACATGCAAAACATCAAGCATGTGTGTCAGAATATACAAAGGCACTAGAACACTCATAGAAAATGTAAGTAATTCAGTAAATGCTAAATATTTCTATTAAAACTGATAGACAGGCTTGGTTGTGCTGTGGACAATACGAACACAAATGTGACCTGCTGTAAAAAAAATAATAATAAATAAATAAATAAAATATGGAACTCAAACAGATTTATTTCAGGATTTGGAGAGAAAAAAATGAACAGTGACAAGGTTACAGTAATGAAAACAAAGTGTGAAACCTTTATCTATCCACCCAGCATCGTCATGAACATCACCATCACCATCACCATCACCATCACTCCTCAGGCCTCGTTTATTAACAGCATGGAGAAAAAGGGGTGTAAATTATTTCAGTCCGTTTAACATATCGAATATTTATTTATTTATTTATTTATTTTTTACCACCATTCAAATTCTGATTTGTCCTCTTTTTGGTGAGATGCGTCAAGACCTGTAACATCTATGTTGTACATTTACATTTATGGCATTTTGGCAGACGCCCTTATCCAGAGCGACTTACATTTATTTCATTTATACATCTGAGCAAATGAGGGTTAAGGGCCTCGCTCAAGGGCCCGATGTTGTCAGAGAGCTTTGGAAGCATCAATGTGCTCGCTGCCACAGCTAGCTGATCCAAGCCAGCTGAAATAAACGCAGAGCTCAGTGACATTAATGATTACACATTTCACCTGCACAGCGAAAATAAACTTCTAACAGTGAACTCAACTGATGTAACAAAGCTTGTCCAGCTTGCTTCCATTTTCAAGGTCGGTAATATCAACTTTAAGGGTCTTTTCTTGGCTGGCTAGGTGGCTAGCCCGCTAGCTGACTTGCTAGTCCGTACCGATTCCTGAGAACACGTTGTACTTCCCTTCAGTAATAGCGAAAATTCTTCACAATCACGAAGAAAAAAATCAGCGTAAGAGAACTTTTACAGTCGCTCCACTATTCCACAATCTTGTTGTGAGATGCAATTACAGTGCCGTGCATAAGTATTCACCCCCTCGAACTTGAACTTTTACACATTTTGTAGTGGAATTGAAATAATCTTCGTTAGGATTTTTACTATTTGATTTACACAATATGCCTAACATTTGAAGGTCCACAATTTGTGTGTGTGTGTGTGTGTGTGTGTGTGTGTGTGTGTGTGTGTGTGTGTGTGTGTGTTTGTTTGTTGGTTGCATAAATAGTCATCTCCTTCTGTTACCAGAACAGAATTAATACAGGGGTTTCACAGAAACATGGGTTAATACTTATGTAATCACTACTTTATGCTTTTTATTTGTAAATAATCTGGCAAACTTAATCATTTCGCCACATTATTTCAATATTAGGTGGTATTTCATGTAGATGCATGGCATATAATCCTAATTAAGTCCATTCCATTTCCTACAAACTATGGAAAGGTTTGAGGGATGTGAATACTTATACAAAGCACTATATTTCCAAGAAAACAGAAATTGGAGAGTGCGATCCGAATACAAAATAAGATTCCATCTAAAGCCATGCTGAAAGGAAAAACGTTATTGTACATACATAATCACCTGTACATACTGAAACCTCAGACTGTCTCGCAGTGGTACAATAAAAATAAAAAATAAATAAATGAAGATAAAAGAAAATATTATACGGAATGACGGGCTCCATGGATGACAGTAGGTGTATGTGATGTGTTGCTTAGTACTCAGACACTTGTTCTGAATTCGTTCTGAATTCTGAACATCATGATGTTCATGGTCTACAACGAATGCACAAATTTAAGACGCCCGCCTCCCTTCTTCGTCCCCATCCATTGTGCACTCCACCTAAGACACATCTAGACACCGGGCCAGGTTCTCATCTCTGTCAAAGACTTACCTCAGGTCTTGTATCCATAATCACTGGAGACTCTTTATTGTACGTGCTTGTGGTGTTACTCTAGCAACTGTATCATAAACTTGATAGAATCACACAAGACAGGAAATCTGATTTGTGCAAACACGGTGCTCATTATAGACACAATTAAAAACTGTGTGCATTAGTGCATAGAAAATACAATTTGTTGAAATAAGAAATGCAATCACAACTGTTTTAATGTTTAGGAAGATGGGATTTTGGCTGTAATAGCTAGACATGACCGACAGGGGGCAAAGTGTGAACGTCAAGTAAATGCATGTGTGCGGTGTTGTGAGGTGTTTAAATGTGAGCTGTTTAAAAAATAATGATACTAGCAATACTATTAAGTATTTCTGTTCGCTTCGTTGTAGAATTTAGCAACAAACGAGGTAAAACAGAACAAAGAAACGAAAATGATTTAAATAAAGAAATAAATTTTTACCAGGAGTGGGGTTCGAACCCACGCGGACATATGTCCATTGGATCTTAAGTCCAACGCCTTAACCACTCGGCCATCCTGGTAAACACAAGCTCGTGGCCTGGGTCTACAGCACTTAAAGAAAATCTATATGTTGTGGGTTAAATAAATATAATGTATAAAAATGTGTTTCTCGTTTCGCTCCCCTGCGAATAGTGTCTCTGAATAAATTTCCCTTGGTATTTCTCCTTACATGAATCTTCGTCGCCATTTTAATTTGTTCACCAACCCCGTTCAGATACAAGACGACTAACTAAAGTAGACACGCTAACTACTAGCATAATACTCTACATGTTATAACCCTAAACACCCGGCTAAAATATAATGTTAGCTTAGCTACACGTCTAAAAACTACATTTAACGTTTTTATATTGATATTACAATATCAATTTTGATATTTATATTATTATTATTATTATTATTATTATTATTTTGTAATCTAAAAAAGCTAGTGGTGTGATTTTAAACATCTCTATAGATTATAATGAAAAGTTCTTTATCGGTTTATGAAAAGGTCATCGTAGCGGGCTGAACTACAAATGGCTGCCTGTTTCCTAACTAGGTACACTACAAAGCACGCACAAATAATAGGTTTCACACCATATCAAGTGCACTAAGTATCGTTTATGGAGCGATTTAGGATTCCGCCACGCGTTGCCTTGGTTCCTTTCAAGTTTTGGTTCAGAAGTCAGAAGTTTTATTCATTTAATTAAAGTGGTTAATCTTTAAATCTAAAACAACAACAAAAACAAAACAAAACAAAAAAACACCTATATTAGTTATAAGTTATAAGACACTAAATAGGAAATAAACCCTTCATCTATACACTATGACCTGATCCTCCGATTTAAATTGGATTACTCTAATTTCACAAATAAATATATAAAGCTAAATTATACTAATAAACATATAATCCCGAATAAGCTCACAGACAAACCACAGAGACAGACCATCTTCACCTTTTTATAAACATGCTCAGAAGTTCCCAGAAACATCCAGTAGTTCAGTAGTGCAGACTATGCATCTAAGAATACAAACAATGGTGTAGGTACAGAAACCTGTCTTCTCACATACCTTTGTTGCTGTACATGTATTGGAGTTCTGTGGTAGGAGAATGTTGCCAAAAGATTAAACGTGTTTATGTTTTAACAGGTTGGTGTGGAAGGTAAGAACAGGTTGCCTATTTTCTGAACAGGCCCTACGGCACTCCAACCAAATCGTAAATTGAAACTGGATGACTAAAGAAGTATTTTCAGTGTAATCTCTACCCATCGTATCTGTAGAGTATGTGCAATTGCCACAGTCGAGAATTTCAAGTGCAAAAGTCACAGAAAAGAAAGCGTTTTAATTTAAGGATGCCCATGGGCAAATAAAAAGGATGTTGTTTATACCAAGGGTATTTTTGTAGATCAGGTAGGGTCATAAAATTTGGTCTGAATCTATATAATTTGTCATTTTAGAGACTGGACTACTTTTTTCACAGGGAAGAATTTATGGTAATGTGTTTCCAACGAAGCCTGATTCCACTACAGGTGGAAAGTTAAATAATATTGGTATCAAAAACAGCTTTGCCGTTAACACTTTTACAAAGGAACAATGAGGAAAAGTGTTAACATTTACCCTGCTGAAAAAAACAATAGAAACCCTCATAGAATTTGTAATGGTTTTAATGGTTATAATGGGAACTGTATTGGTTTTAATGGACCCTGTGGGTCTCTACTGGCAATTTGTTGCCTTCTATTGGTGGCATGTTATGTCTAATGGATACCATTGAGGACCAATAATGGTAATGGTTTTAATGGTTTATAATGGTATTTGTAGTGGAAACCATTAGAATTTCTGTGAGGGTTTCTATTGTTTTTTTTTTGTTTTTTTTAGGAGAGTAGAAAGACTCTCATGTCTTTTTCTTCCCTCCCATTTTTAAAAAAATAAAATAAAATAAATAATGCAATGGTTATAGTTTATGTTATAAACAGAACATAAGAGGGAGGGGGGGAAATCATGCCTGCCTGTGATTTGGTCACAAATGAATGTAAAGAAATAGCATTGTGAAGAGGAAGAAGCCTTTATTTGTCACATATGCATTACAGCATATCCCAACTTATGGGGAAGCTGCGGTCAGAGATGATACGGCACCCCTTGCTCAAGGGCCCAACAGTGGCAGCTTGCCGGTACTAGGGCTTGAATGCCTGTAAACCAGAGCCTTGACCATTGAGCCACCACTGCCAAAAAGAAACAATCAAAATAAAGAGAATGCATTTAATAAATACAATACATTTTCTAAGTCTGCAATGTATTTGTAAAGCATAATTTTGTGTATACAAATTTTTATGTATTTTTAAATAATCCAAAAATATCTGGGGCCAATAATGCCAGAGTTGGTCATGTCAGACTGATTCAGTGAACATGTCTGGTAATAGGAGTTTTAATGAAAAATGATTACAAATGAAACACAGACGTAATTAAAGGAAGTGAAAAAAAGTATACCGGAGCAAAACTCACTGTAGATAACTCCATAAATCCTTCCTGATTTTGCCCCAGAAAGCAGTGTTTCCTGTATTCATTTGACTGTTCCCAGGGTAGTTGATGATTCTCACCTTGCCTGTTACCCATCAATACCTTCTGTATTCATGCCTACTTTATGTTTTTGCAAAGTATTGTAGCCTTGCCCTTTTTTCTGGTTCCTCCTGTCTGGAACTGCATCCTGTCTATGTTAATAACACAAGATTTTTTTTGCAGATATGTCTTGAAGCATAATGAACAATATCTAGTTACACATGGAATCCATTGTTCTACACTAGTATAATATCCAATGTGCCACAGAAGATACACAGAGAATAAGGATTAGAGCACCATTTTGGACAATCCTAATGATTGACACGCAACTAGATACACCCTCTTGTCCTGATTGGTTGGATGTTACTGGTCCACATCTTTTGTTTTGTTTTGTTTTTGTCCCATTTACAGAGCCTGGTGTGCCACAGAGACCAGAGTTTCTCCTATGAGCAGATATTTTATGGAAGTTTTTGGAATGCAAGGAGAATTTCACCATGCTAATATATTACAAAAATGTTTTGAGAAAAATAATGCTGATCCCATATTAAAAATGGAACAGCACATCCTCTACCTTCTGAGATCACTATCAGTATACTTGTATGATGCTGAGGTAAAATTTTAAGGCTAACATATTTGAAATTTGAATAACATCCATATACTTAAAAAAAAAAAAAAAAAACTCTTATCCTGTGTAGGACACAATCACGAACAGTTAAAACACACACACACACACACACACACATGCACACAATAAGAATAGCTCAAATTTATTTATTTTTTCCTGAGGACCATTATACTTTTACTGGTTAAACTCAGGTTGGTCATCTTGCCTGACTTTTTCTCTCTCTCTCTCCCGCTTCCTCTCTTCCATTCTTCTCCTCTCTCTCTCCTTCTCTCTGTAGTACTCTTCTTTGAGGTCCTCCCTCTTCCTGCGTGTCCAACCTTTAGCAGTGACGTGGTATAGGTCTACGTTGTTGCCAGAGTATGCGTCCCTGTGCGTGGCCCTATACACGGCTTCCCTGGCTACTGAGACCGCTTCGTCAACACTTATCCCCCAGTGAATCCTCTCATCCAGGATCGGGTAAGCATAGGGAGAACCTGAGCCCACCGAGAAGAGTTCACCCTTCAAACGGAGGCCATCGCTGCACACATAAACAAGGCCTGGACCGGAGTGTTTTGTAGTCATTGAAGTAGAGATGGCTGTTGGTTGGGTTTTAGGATCATTCTGAAAAGGTTCTCTGATTGTCATAGGTGCTTTACCATCGCTGTCTTCTACAGAAGTGCTGGCATCCCTTTCTGCCACTGGTCTGCTACCAGCCCCTCTGTCACTTGTACATGGTATCATCTCCTTCTCCTCTCCATCCCATCCACAAAGAGTGGCGGCCACACACAGCTCGGTGCCTTTAAAAGGGTGCAGCATGTGGGACAACAGCTTGGCGGCACCCCCTGTCGACAGCCTCCGCCTGTTTCGAAGCTGGTAAAGCCTCAACTCCCTCGCTAAGATGCGCTTCCAGAGGACACAGTCGGCCGAGGTACCCGACGTGGTCCCCACCAGGTGGGAGTGGACAGGTATGATCTTTTGGGATGCAGGACATGCAACCAGGCCCGCACAGCTGGATCGCGAGTCTGCTGCAGCAATCACACCGCCCTGGAAGATGAATCCCAGCGTGGTGGTGCCGTGACCCAGAGGGAATGGGAGAGGAACAGAGGGAGAAACCGACAGTGGAATGGGGGAGTGGCTGGACAGTGAGGGTAAAGAGTGGTGGTATTGATCATTGTTTTTGGAGGTCCAAGGTGAGTTGTCTAAGCTAGGTTGGACTTGACCGAACCGAATAGGGCTCCGTGTTAGGTATTCATGCACCGGCACATAAAATTCCAGTGGACTCGAATTTCTGGTTTCCTGCAGCCATTTGGTGTTGGAGCCACCTATGTAAAAGGTACTCTCCAGAGACTTGGACCACAAACATGGAGCATTCCACTGAAGATCACGAGAGGGGTCGAGAAAACCACACACATCTTGTAAAGCCATGACTTACTGCCAGTCATCCAAGAGACAATGATGTGAAAAAAGAATGCTAATATTCACAGAGGCTAGTACAGTACCTTATCAGCCTTCCAAATAATTGAAGAAATATCGTTCAAATTTTTACAGAATCAATATAAATACTCAATCCATTCCATTGTCTAAAGTAGGTACCAACATATGAAATTGGCAGATTAGTTCGAGCAAACTGAACCTTTTATGAATCTGTCTTTTTATAAATTTCCCTTATGAAGTGTCATCAGAATCCTCTCCCATGCTTGAGTGCTCTCTGTTTCGGTTAAGAGAGGCATGAAAACACCTGAAGCTACTGAAGCGAAACACCCAATGCTGTTTTAAGCTGAGCGATGCACTCGGTTTTGTAAGTCGAGTTGAATTTGTGCCCATGAAACCTGGACATTCAGTAAATTTGCTCAGGATACACTGCATTAAGAATGTGCTGGTGATTCAATTAACTGGCAGCATTTCAAATGACAATTATTTCACCTATACAAACTATTCACAATTATAATACAGCAGGAAGTGTCATAAATGGGATCTTTATGTTCATTCACTCCTCCAGGCTCAGTAATGGAAATGTATGCATCATTGCACCCACTTCCTGTTTGTAGACCTGTTAGAAATGCACTTATCAGAATGAAAAGAATAAGAACCTTGTGCACCACAGCCACCCATCAGGGATGGTGAAAACAACACTGAAATATTTCTCTGGGGTTTCACTACTGTACCATTATTCAAGACTATTACGAGAATGGAAAAACTGTTGACCTGTCCATACATTTCCAGTTCTTTTGTGCTAGCTATAAAGTAGCATTACAACATAAATTTAGTATAATCTGCCAATCTCAGTGGGAACAGCACTGTTGCAATGTGCACATAACATGAGCTGCTTTCAGCAAAAACAAACTAAACTATTTATCGCTAACTATGCTAACTACTGTTGTCTTGGTTGGAGCATTCCATTTCTTTTTAATCTTCAAAAAACAATAGAAACCATCACAGAAATTCTAATGGTTTCCACTACAAATACCAATACAAGCCAATAGCTAACCATTAAAACCATTACGATTATTGGTCCTTAATGGTATCCACTAAACATAACATGCCACCAATAGAAGGCAACAAATTACCAGTAGAGACCCACAGGGACCATTAAAGTTTCTATTAAAACCAAAAAATTCCCATTAAAACCATTACAAATTCTATGAGGGTTTATATTGTTGTTTTTTCCCCCAGCAGGGTTGTTAAAGCCTAGAGCTTTGAGTAGCCACTTGGCTGTTTTACATTGTCACAGATATTAATTTTACAAATTATTTTATCCAAATTTATTAATTAAAAGAAACCAATACACTTTATTACACAGCCAAATGACACAGCAGCTCCTGATACAGGATTTGCTAACACAACAGCCCTGATAGCGTACATTTCTGGGCCTCATCTGGGCCAACTATGGTACATATGGCTCAGTTCTGGCAATGGCAAAGGTCATATGCGCCATATCTGGCCCTCACACAACAAGCCGGTTTTAGGCTTGTTTTGTCTGGGCCCACATCTGGCCCAGAAGCCAGCCACACTCAGGTTGAGTCATTGCCGTCATTCCATACAGTATGTGGGCCAGATGTCATTTGCTATCTGGGAGGTCTTTGACTAGCTGATTTTAATAAATTGTTCATTCATTAGAATTTTTTAAAAAATAAGATTGGCTAATGGTCAGATTGGCCATTTTAATTAGATTTATATAGCCTAACTTTCACTGTGTTGTCGAACCGAATCTCATACACAATGAGTGAGAATTAATGAGGTCGCCATGATGGTCTTGTCATGCTTGAGTTATAGAGTACTTCCAAAAAGCTAGCTGTAGCAATTCTCAAACTGTGTGATTATATAAATAAATAAAAGAACTGAAACCTGGCTTAAGGTCTCCAAAGTGTTCAGTGGTTTTGGTGAGCCGAAGGCCAAACATTATAACGTTAAAACAGAAAACAGCAAAGTAATATGCTGCTGTTTGACAACTAGCCTGCCTAGCTGGGTAACCAAAATAGGCGGAAAGAGATGTTAGCGCCACGTGGAGTGTGCATGTAGCCTTAGCTAAGCTATAATACAAACGTAGGCTTGTTCTTAACAGGACTTGAAATTTACAAAACATTTGTAGGTGCAGGTTGTCCATTTAACAACTAATATCAAGAACTGTCTCTTGTAGCCTATTTGGAGTTGAAGTGTTTTGGCTATTCAAAATACTGGCCAGCTGCTTCATTTGGATAACGACTAGCCACAGTGTCTTTTGAGTTACGAATTATATTTTAAGCTCTACATTTAAAAAAACAAACAAACAGAAAAACACCCCCACTAAAGTTAGAGTCAGTGAAAGCACGGGTTGAAATTGGGTCATTTGAAAATATTTCTGGTTGAAAATGCGACTGATGATTCAAACGAGCGCGGTCCGATTCACTTCGGTTCGAAAGAATCGATTCAGTGAAGTGAGTCGACACGGGCATCAGTGACAGCAGGTGCAGCCTGCTCCACCTGCGTCTGTCATACGGAAGAGTGACAAGTCACCAGTAAACAAATGAATTTACTGGCCAGTTGCAACACTTCCCTATTTATTTGTAATCTTTTTTTCTTCTCATTAAGCCAATAGTTCCTTTCTTGAATCTGCTCCGGATCCGAACCGACCAGTTACAACGTGACAAGATGAAAGTTTCTACAAGTTCAGGCTTCTTCAGCAAAGTGACGGTTTGCGCTGCGGTATTTTCGGTGGTAAGACAGCAAAAAAAAAAAAAGAGCACTTTCACTTGTATTTAAAATAGCCTGCTTGTGTTTCAGCTTGTTTGGACAAGTTATTCTTTCATTATCTGAAGAGAATGGGGTATAAAGCATTTCCTGGTGCACAGGATAAAGATCAAAACGCACAAGGTTCCTGTGTTTCAACACTTAATGTTCGAAATAACTTTGAAACTCGTAACTAAACATTTATTACGCAGTAAAAACGAATCAGTTTCAATGTAATTCCAGTCTGAAGCGTTTTAACATCGGTACTTAAAGGGAAACTCCACCCTGAAACGCATTAAATGTATTAAATATGTTTCTATTGAATATTTATTGATTCTGTTGCCAATTTGTCGCTTGGTACAATGGCTGTCAATAGGAGAAAATATTTGACCATCTCAAACAAAGCATAACACTCATGTTTTGCTGTTCTCTTCTTTAAAAAAAACAAAACAAAACAAAACAAGAGCGACAACCTCATTCTCTCTCTCTCACAGTTTTTGACTGGCTTTCAACGTAGGAGTCGTGGTGCAAACGTTGGCCGCAAAGTCCCAGAATGCAACGCGGCTGTACGGCGGTGTTAGCTTGAACATCGAATGCACAGATGAAAGGGCTGGACAGACTAAAAGACTAAAGCGCCGCTGCATCGCTCACTTCAGGTCGACATGAAGCGAGGGCGTCACTGTCAGTGGGCGTTCAAATGGCATTGTGGGTGATGAACGAAACCGTTGTCAGTGAAATACATTTGAACAGAGTTAACTAAAAAGATCACATACTGATCATAAATGTCGATATTCAAGTTGTCCGGTGTGGACATTGATCTAAAATAACGTCGCTCGGTGAAGTGCCGGAAAGCTCCAAATGCACCCTGAGGTATGGGACAAAGTTGCATTTGTCCTTGAATATCCGATTCGTTTACTAATGCAGAATGAATGACTACAAAATAATATTAGTATATTGGTTTTCTAAGCTCCTCTGAGAAAAAAAAAATGAGTCACATCAAGAGTAGCAGTGCTTTATTATACAATATAAAAAGCATAAGTATGAAACAGGATTGTCAGTTTGTTGGCCATACTCCGATCTTTGCCTTTTTTTGTGCGTCGTGTCCAAGCAGAACACAACACTTGTTTGGCAGGTGTCAGTTCCACAGAAAACTTTATAGTTATAGTTATAGTATTTGGAAGAGCAGAATAAACACTAAAATAGGCCACAAACTCAGACTGAATTGCACCCAGTCAGTGGAAGAGTGAGTTATAATTGTCTCAAGACACTCCTGGCATTCTTACCTGACTGGATCGGTGCTGTTATTAAAGCAAGGGGAGGAGTAATGAAGTATTAAGGACGACATGACACAGCCATTTTTTATTTATTTATTTTTTTCACGAAGTTACTAGTGCTGCTAAAATAAAGTAATGATTTAGATAATCGAATTGCATAGGAGTAAGAAAAAACTCTAAGAGGTCAGAGTCGGGGTGGTAAGTGGAACCGAAGTGAGGCCGGTGAGGGAATGACTGCTTACAGCTGCCGTAACAGAATTGATAACGTAAAGAACTGCTTTGTTTTGTGGACGTTCAACAATATTAAATGTAACAGTAAAGGGATGGTGGTAGCTCAGTGGTTAAGAAGTTGGGCTACTGATTGTGAGTTCAAATCCCAGCACTGCCAAGCTACCACTGTTGGGCACTTGAGCAAGGCCCTTAACCCTCAACTGCTCCCTGGGTGCCGCAGCAAAAATGGCTGCCCACTGCTCCGGGTGTGTTCACTAATCACAACTCCTAATGTGTGTGCACTAACTTGGATGGGTTAAATGCAGAGGACAAATTCCAAGTATGGGTTACCATACATTGGCCTTCACATGTCACTTTCACTTCCTTTTTTTCTTTCATAATAAGTATGATGAATCAACTCTGATGAATCAGCATTGTTAATTCTTTTAATCCTATATATTTTATTCAAGATTCAGGGCAACTTCACCACACGCACCACCACGTCACCTTTGCAGAGGAGCCCTTACGGTGACTTTCTTCACTTTGACTCGGCCCCTGACACCATCGCAGTCAACTCCACCGTGCACGTGTCGTATACCTGCTCCAGGGCCTGCAGAGTGGGGATCGAGATTGTGCTTTCCACACCAAAAACGGCCGGACTCGTGACCTTTAGGAGATCATGGACTCATGTCAAACAACTAAATAAAACTAGAACCAGGACGGTTCAGCTCAGTTTCCCTCCTGCTGTGGTGTATAAGAGAGACTTTTTCTTCAGGCGGACAGTGGAAGCCCGTGATGTGATGCTGAGAGCCTGGCTGGTGCATCTGGATGGAGCAGAAAGCAGTAGCAGCCACGTTGGGGTCGGTCAGTACGAGCGATCCATGGTGAGAACGTTTAAAACTCTGCGGACGGTTCCGCCCAGGGAGCGTCCTACCAAATCAACGAGCAGATGTGTTGCCTGGGGGGCGGAGCTGATGTGGAATCGGACCAAAGACAGAATAGAGATGTGCTCTCCTGAGTCAGGTGAGTTCCTTCCTATGTCAACCAATCAAATTCAGTTTCTAGACATTAAATAGCAAGTTTGAGTAAAAATGAATTATTACATGACTGTCAGTTTTATAATTGGTGGGGGGAAAAAAACGATTGATGCAAATTGCAGACTGGTGGGCGTGTCTTTGAATTCTAACATTTCTGAGTAGACACCAGGTGTTTTGAATGTTTTATGTTTTCTCAGATTTCTTGTCAGGTTAGCTTTTGTTAGCCACCTGGATAACTGTTTAACGTTAACAGTGAAGTTATTTGAAGACGTCCACATCTGGACTCTTCAGGATACATGGTCACGTTCCCATCTATGACTTTCAAGGCACGCCCACCCAGAGCTGCTCTCAGTTCCATATAGGGACTCAATGGCATGCCTACATTTCCATATATGGCAGACTGTTTGGAAGAAATTTATATTAGATTGTAATGAATTTTTTTTTTAGAATCCAAAATAGTTCACGGTTGATGTTTTTGATCCACCGTCCAACGATTTAGATGCTTTGAGCCTTCTTCCTACTTGATGACATCCATATATGGACCCAGACACATGCTCACATTCCCGTCTATGGATTTCAAGACACGCCCATTCAGAGCTGCTCTCATTTCTATATAGAGACTAATGACACACCCACACTTCCATACATAACCTAAAATGGCTTCTCTGGTCTCTGATATATAGACAGACCTTTTTAGAACCCAAAATGGTTTACGGCAACACTCTGTAACTAAAATGATTATTCGTCCGATGACGTTGCAGACGTAGCGAGCCTCCTGACGTTCCCTTTTGCAAGCACTGGAGAGAAATATGGAATCATCCGGACATTTCCAGCCTTCGCCAACAGAGAGCTGGAGACTGCAAGGCTGCGTGCTCTAGAGAAGCCCAGGTAAGACTACCAAGTGCTCCTAGGTCGAGTGAAGAGGCTTGGACTAAATAGTTTTTAAAAGATTTGGGGGTTATCAGGGATAATAGAGAGTATGTGACTAAGGGCACACACGTTTTTCTTCACTTTACATTTATATGCGTCATTTGTGTAGCAGAAAATGGCAAATGTCATACTCAAACTGGAATAAAGTTAGACAGATGGTCAATAAGGCGGATCTAGGTTCAGATTTCCCACAATCAAACAATTAGGCTGTTATGGAAGCATGTGATTAATGGACCAGGGGCTGTTTAGTGAAACTGATAGATGGAGAGAGATATTAAAACTGAAGACAGTGCTGAGCAATGTTTTCTTAAAAGCGTTAATCTCACCCATCACTGCTGTTTTGCAGACTGACCGTGTCGGTGTGGTTGTATTTGCTAAACTGGTGCAGGGAAAAGCTCTGCGGCATCATCAAGCACGTGAACGAGCACAGGAAATACGCAACACCTCTCCTATTGCTGACTAATACAGGTGACCTCTCTGTGGCATTAACACACTGCTAAAGCATATGAGTGATCTGATGTGCTTCACTCAACCCAGAAGATGTTATATCATAGATACAGGTGTGCAAGGGTCTGTTTTATTAATCCCACTCCCAGCCATTCCCAAAAGAATGCTGACCAAATATTTTGCTTTGCACCTACCTGTGGTATATTCTAATGAATTTACTCTAGTTCTATTTCTCAAAATCTGAACAGATTAGTAATTTAAAGAAGTTACTAAAGATGCATCGATGGACGCAGTAAACGAGTCACACACCTCGTCCAATATGCTCCCATGTTATCTTTGCACTGAAGCTACAAGGTTAATGTAGGCTTGTGTTTTTTTGTTGTTGTTGTTGTTGTTTTTTTTTGTTGTTTTTTTTTTTTTTTTGCGAAATTAGCCATTTAATGTTAGTCATTAACTGAAATTTGTGTTCCTTCTAAATTTATAACTTAGGGTCATGAGTCTTTCTACCAATTTGTAAGCATAGAGCCCAGCTTGATTTCCTGATCAGACACCTCCACAACCATGGAAATGTCAAATAATTCTAAATTCTTCCTAATTAGCTGTATTCCATGCTTTTATGCTTTTGTACACTTTTCTGGCCACATGCTTCAGAATCCCAAAGGTTTCAATCTGATTGTTTGCTGGTTTCCAAACTGCAAAATACATTTTCACACACGGCAACACAAGGTCACTGGATTGAAAACAAAGTTCACAGCGTCCTTCTTTGTTTTTGTCAGTCAAATGACCTTTTCCTGTGAAAATGCAGGTTGTTCTTGGCCAGGATGATGAAAAGTGTCAGACCAGGGTGGATTTACCAAATTCTCTCTACCTCAGCTTTCTCCAGAGGCACGTCTGCTGGATGTGCTGAACCCCATCTGTGTTTGATTGTGTGTGTATTACGTGTAGGCAACATCGTGGTGCAGGTGCGTTTGACCTCCGGAGTGGAACAGGCGTTCACAGCTCACACGGATCTTCCTCTCTGGACCTGGATCCGGCTGGACCTCTTCATCCAGACCTCAGAGGTGCTTGAGCTTTTTCCACAGTGATCTTAGCACTTGGTGGGCAAGGGGTAAAGGGTTTTCACTGTTAGTTTTCACTGCACTATTTTTACACACTGTTCAAATTTAAACCTTTTTTTTTTTTTTTTTTTTTACATCACACAAGGGTGACAATTTGCATATTATTTTCATCGTGTCTGGTCCATGGTTTCCATGGGTCAGAACCATGGTTACACGTACCATGGTTCAGAACCATCGTTACATCGTTTTGATACACAAATGATGATCACGATGACTGAATCACCGAATTTCTTAAAACTTGTATTTCTCATAACCAGACCCATGTGTACCGTTCCCTGCTTAGAAACTGTTGACTGAGGACGGATCTACCGTTATAGTAGTACAAATACTTATCCTTATCTCAAGTGTTAGCAGTATAAACAGTGATTATGGAAATACACTGAAGAAATATGGCACCTAAAATCATGTTGTAATTTTCTCTCCAGGTGAAGCTCATAATCACGCAGGACAACTCTGAAGATGGCCTCATGGAAGCCTTATTCAGGTAAGTAAATAAATAAAAAATATATACTATTAGAGTGATGTCCTGGTTTGTTGTAGCGTTTACGTTTACACGTTTACAGCATAATACGGATGATGGTTTCCATCAACTCGGCTTCCTGGTTGGTGGTGGTGTTGTATAACCACTCATTAAATTATTAACGTAATTGAGCCGAGATGCTATGAATGGTTTGAAACGTGTTGCCAGGTTGGTTGGTTTCCCACAAGTTTAATTGCTTGGAGAATCCAGATGAAGGAGCTTTAGGTAAATTATACATATGCTTTAGGCAGTGTGAACTTTGTATGTACTGTGGTTCTGATTTTAAAAGTTTGTACCAGGGATTGCTGTAACATATAATGTGACCTCTCAATGTATGTAAATGTATATACATTGATATATATATATATAGACATTATGAAGAAAAATAAAGCTTGGAAGGAAGTAGCAAAGATCAGTGCTGCTTCTGGTGAGCGCAGGTAGCTAGTAAAGTTAGCTTGCTTTGCTAATCTTCCAAGAAGCTAGTACGAATCAGAAACAAACAAAAAAATGCTGGACAGTGCACAGCTACAAGCAACAACGGTAGCTGTTGCTACACAGTAGACTACAAGGAAAAAAACTACAAGCGACATGAGTGACTTGTTGCTTGCTAATGTGAATGTAGCTAGCTTTCCAATGGAGCTACAAGGCGAAAGCTGGAAGTGATGTAAATGGTAATATATTTCCATATAGTTGAACATAAATATATAAACATGGACCATTTTTGCTATTTTACTACATTCCATAGATTGACAGTGATGTTTAAATGCACTTATATGAAGATTTGAGCACTTTTTTATGGAAATGATTTTGGCGAGATAAACTTCCTGTACTTGTTTGCCACATTAGCCTTGTAGCTCCAGTGAAGAACTAAACACAAGATATGTCTTGGCTGATTGACTACATTGGGACATTGTGAAATATTATTTTAAGCTGTCATAAAGTAACATCTCTGTGAAAATCTGTGTAACGTTCCAGTTTTCAGGATGCTGTTCTGTATAATGACACTTCAGGATACTTCGTGATTGGTGGCGGAATCTACATGCCAGGAATTCATGGTTATGTTGGACCAGTTAAATATTACCGCTTAGGTTCTGAAACGGTGAGCATGAACCACTCTTTCAGTGCTTAGTCTCATTCAGTTTAGTGGCCTCACCTCCTAGTTACATATTGAAATAGTTAGCCTAATGCTGTCTAGCTTGCTAGTAAGCCTGGCTAGTGATTTTAATTACAAAATGGTTGGCCTGGTCTAGTGGTTACACAGTGTAAGTTAACCTTATATTAACTAGCTTGCTATTAAACTATGATAAATTTATTTATTTATTTTTCTTGCTATTCCTTGGATTAAATTACAAGTTACTTTACCTAAAATTGTTAGCGATCTCGCCAACTGGTGTGCTAGCTTGCGATCAGCCATGGCTGCTTTATATAATAACCTAATTTCAGTTAGCTTGCAGTAGGTTGGTTTTAATTTACATTAGATAGCTTATTAGCAAACTTAGATAGCTAGTAAAATTAAACAGCTGCTGTTGGAGATAACATTAGCTGACAGCATTAGTTTATTTCAGTATTTACAAAGCCAGCTATCTTAGCTAATGCTTCTTCTTAAGGACGTACCGATTATATTGCACGTGTGCACTTCTGTTTTTTTGGCCTTTCTGGGTGCAAATAGTTTTTTACTGTCCCGTGTCCATAACTGTTTTTACCAGGATGTAAAATGAAATTTTTTAAGGTACTGAGTGCCTCGGCTACATGACGCCATTCTGTGTTGTGGATTTGCTTGTGAAGGTGGTGAACCCTCTGACTCCTGAGAGAACACTGAAGGAACTGAACGAAGTCCACCAATGGTGTGAGGACGTTAAACAGATCACTGAAGTCTACGTAAAAGCTGTACAAGATAGCAGAGCCAGTCTCGCCAACGGTAAATGTTTTTTTATAGATGACTACACTCATCGTCCAGTTTATTAGGAACCCCAAGCCACCTGCACATTTAGCCTGTCATTTCGAAGCAGTGCAATCATGCAGATACAAATCAAGAGCTTCAGTTAATGTTCACATTAAACATCAGAATAGGGAAAAAGTTATCTCAGTGACTTGGCATGGTTGTTGATGCCAGACGTGCTGGTTTTGGTATTTCAGAAACTGCAGCTCTCCTGGGATTTTACACAGAGTGGTGCGAAAAACAAAAAAACATATAGTTCTGCAAGCAAAAACGCCTCAGTTAGAGAGGTCAGAGGACAATGGCCAGACTGGTTCAAGTAGACAGGAAGGCTACAGTAACTCAACTAAACACTCTTTATTAGAGGTTGACCGATAGTGGATTTTACCCATACTGATAACTAAGTTGGGCGGTACCTGCCGATAACCGATGAATCAACCGATAGTTTTTAAAACTGATACTGAATGAAAACATAACACTCAAAGTAAAATATTGCTGAACTTTATTACAAAAATAAACAGTACTGACTGTACCATGAAAATGTACTGTACTTTTTAAAAATGAAATAAATATATAAATATGAATATATATTAACTATTAATAAATATTAAAGTAAATAAAATATATACATCCAGACTGACCCAAAAAGTAACACTCCACATAACAAATAAAAATAGAGACATCCAAAATGAATCCAAAAACACTTCAAATAACACAACAAAATTGGTCAGTGATAGTTTTTATTTCGCCTCTAGAGGCGAACGGACGCAACCGGGAAAAACTATCGGTGTGGATTTTTGCCGATAACCGATAGTTCCAACAATCGGTTATCGGTGCCGATTAATCAGCAAAACCAATCAATCAGTCGACCTCTACTCTTTACATCCATGGTGAGCAGAAAAGCACCTCAGAATGCACCCAAGAACAAGAATCAGAGGCTACAGTGGGCACACTGGATAGAAACCAGACACCATTTTTCCAATCTTCAACTTTCCAACTCCTAGTTTATTATTCAGTTATTCATCATTAACTATATTACCCATTAACTGCCATGACGTCATAAGAAACTACAGCAAAACCTAAAATTAAGGTCTTGAGATCTGTTAATAATTCTATACTCATGTTTACTCTCAACAGCTATCAGGATTTTGTTCTATCAGCTATTCATACTCAACGAGATGGAGAGACTCTAAAACACTGGGTGGATATTGATATTGTCTGTACTCCTGTACTCTTTCAGATGTGTGTGTGTCACATTACGAGCTGTTACGGAGGACGTTTGTCCAGACGAGGTGCATGCTGACGTGGTCCTGGGATCATCAGATGAAATACCGTGCTGTATTGAAGATACTGAGAGGGCATGAGGAAGAACTGATGTCAGGTGTCTGTTTTATTAGTTTAGAGCACACATGGTGGATAAATTCAATTTACATTGGTAATAATTTAGTAGTTACCATTAACACATTTTTCTTTCCTATTTTCTTTTGCAATGTTATATGTATATATATATATTTTTCTGAGAAACAGTAAGAATCTGTGCTATCACTGATTAATGAAAAAAAGCTGGTTTGTTCCATGATGTTCTGTCAAAATTCCTGCATTTTTCATGGCATATTCTGTAATGCACGATGGGTATTGTGGGATACATTGATGCTTTGTCCCTCCTCTAGGCCCATGGAGCAGCAAGAAAGCGTCACTTTTTGGCCAGCGCCTCTACCAAGATGTGGTAAAGAGGTTAGCTGATGCCGGTTTGGTAGACATCGATAACTCGCTAGTAGAGCTGCTGCAGCTGTGCTCCTGCTGGGGTCATCACCAGGCCTCTCTCATGCTCGCCGCTTTACACCTGTCAGGTCTCGGAGTGCCGGCGGACCAGGAGAAGGTAGCGGCACAGGATCGGACACTGAGCGTAGAATGTTGGATCGATGTCTTGTGTGTAATGTTCGATAAAACATCAGAAGAATGTGAACATTGGGGATAGATTTATTAGATAAAAGTTCAAAAGTACACTATGCTCGACCAGCCTTTGTGTCTAGGCACAAAGTAGATTCGACAACCAGACTCATACTCATTTGGTATATAGCCGTGCTAGTTTGTGCTCGTGAATATTGTGAATCAGATGTGCTCCTCGACCACAGGGCCACGTGTACAGCCTGATGGGTGGAGTAGGAGACGAGCGTCTGGCTCTGTTGCATTTGGGCTACAAGCACATGCAGGGTCTGGACGGCTTCCCTAAGGACCAAGACATGGCATACGGCTACTACGCCAACGTGGGAAAGCAGACCAGCATCGACCACGATAAAGTCCAGGACTCGGAGGTGAGATCTCCATTAGGGTCATCAGTATACACTTCCGAGTCTCAAACTATAATCATTTCTCTTTAATAACTTGGTATTTAATTCAACTTAAATGTAAGAATTACATTTCAATTAAGTAAAAGAACAAATATTTTTCCATACTCACGTTTTTCCTTTACATCTAAACAAGCCATATAAGTCAATTAGGCGTGACGGTGGTGCACGTTCCCATTTGATTCTGAGCTCGGGTTTCTCTCTGTGTGGAGTTCCACGCGTCCTCCCCGTGTCTTCATTGGTTTCCTCTGGGTTCTCCGGTTTCCTCCTACTTCCAAAAACATGCTAATATGTCCATATTGGTAGGTAATATATAGGTGGTAATGAATCCAGGGTGTGTTCATGTGTCCCACCCAGTGTTCCCGGGATAGACTCCGAAACGTTTTTCAAACTTTGTTACTCTGCAGTTTCCTGTCACCATTTCCCGAAGGTCCCCGAAAGACAACCAGATTTCGGTATGTAAAAACTCCAGCCCGTGCCTGACTTCGCTTTTGACAGGGTGCCTGACAGACTGCATGCAAACCAGATTTTAATTGTGAACGATGGTGTCAGCAGAACAGATTTTGCTTAACCAAATGTAAAGACAGTATCATTTCAGGGATTCCTTCATTCGTTTGATGTCTGTAAAGAATTTGGGATGAAACCGGAGTACCACCAAAAAAAAAAACACGTAAAGAAAGTTACCGTTTATCACAAGTGAGAAACATTTCACGCTAAACTGCAATGCTGATGGGACTATTAAATATTCTCTTCTAGAGCAGGGGTGTCAAGCACATTTTAGGGAACAGACCATGTTGCGTTACAGTTAGTCTAATGTCAAGTCGGCCGGACCAATAGCACATCAGCAACTCCTGATAAATGTGTTCATTTATCGCCGTTTATCTGAAATTTCCATTTTTTTATGCATAAACGGATTGAAAATTTGTACTGTTATGACACCCATAATATAGCCCTTATTATTGGCCAAAAGCCGGGAGAAAATCGATATGATACATCCATCCATCCATCCATTTTCCATACAGCTTATCCTACACAGGGTCGCTGGGAGCCTGGAGTCTATCCTAGGGAACTTGGGGCACAAGACGGGGGACACCCTGGACGGGGTGCCAACCCATCGCAGGGCACAATCACACACACGTTCACACACTACGGACAATTTAGAGATGCCAATCAGCCTACAACGCATGTGTTTGGACTGGGGGAAGAGGAAACCCCTGAAGCACGGGGGGACACATGCAAACTCTGTGCACACAGGGCGGGCCCGGGGATCGAACCCCCAACCCCGGAGGTCAGAGACTAACGTCCTAATCACCCGAGTGAAAATTTTGTTCTTTTGGAAATGGTTACTGGTTCAAACATTTAACATGCTAATGAAGAATTAGGTATGATTAGCACGTTTTGGCCTTGAGTTCCTCGCTCTGTTTTGCTCCCTAGTGGAATAACAAATGAATTACGGCTTTAATTTAGAACAAGGATTCATAAATTCATTTGGTTTGGCCGGGTTAGATCCTTTGTCTCGAGCCACCAGTGATCTAGGACGTAAAATATAATCCAATATATGGGGGAAAAAATGTGGAAATTAGATTTCACACTAAAACATGAATGTATGGCATTTTTAATGAGGCACCCTCTAAATAAATATTAACATTAACATTAAATTTGACTTTATTCAACACTGACATGGCAGTTTAGCAAAACTTGTTCACTTAGGAAAACAAAACAAGATGTAAAATTTGTATATCAGTCTAAGATAAATCATAACACAATATAAGTCTGTCATTCTGTTCTGTGTAACCTTCTTACCTCAGACCTCCTTTAAGGGATCTGTAATTTTACACTTCCTGGTAGTAAATGCTCTTCCACCCCTAATACATAGTACACAGTACGTGCACTACATGTATAGTGTAAACTAAGATATTACATTTCGATTGGATCAAAGCAGCTCAAGATAACGATATGAAAATCAACAATATGAAAAAGTACATGAAGTTACTTAATAATTAAAATAAACAGTAAATTAATGGGTAAGTCCGAGTCTAATCATGACCACAGCTGATCTAGAGACCTGTTCGTATCCAGCAATCCCTCACTGAGCATGTGCACTTAGCCAACCCGGTGGAGCTTCAGATGCAAGCGGGCGAGTCCGATGACGTCATACAGTTTCTCAAACACCAGGCCGAGAGAGGAGACATCGAGTCCCAGGTACGTTCTTTGCACACCGACATGATCGTTTCTGCTACAAGGGAAGTAGTGTGTACTTTCCCCTGGTTTTGATTCACTCACCGAAATCTGAAATCACCTTTATCTTTAAATTCTGCCGCGTTGTAGAATTATATTGAGGTTTTGGCTCGAGTTGCTCAGAGTTGTTGTTGTTGGTTGTGTGTGTGTGTGTGTGTGTGTGTGTGATAGAAAACCTTGGCGCGGATGTCATTCTTCGGCAGTAACGGCATGAGGAAGGACATCAGTGCAGCCCTGAAGTGGTACGCCAGGAGCGCAATGCAGATGACGGACGCTTCAGCCATGTACGACTACGGCATCCTACTGCTGAAGGTCGGTGTGCTGTTTAAACACTCAGCGTAGAGAAAGCATACCTTTAGTAGGTGTTTTGTATCATTTTTATTTACAGACGTGTAAAGCAAAAAAAAAAAAAAAGCTAAATTGAGAACTTTTGCTCAGAAATCCCAAATCCACCCAAGTTAAAGGAACAACTTGACCTAAAGTAAAATTTACACGATGTTCCATTTACCCCAAATGTAGTCAGTCAGCTAAGACCATCCAGCTAGTTTTGTACTGAAGCTACTTTAGATAACAAGTAAGTTTATAGCTAACAGGTTACCATTGTACTAGCATGTCTAAATCATCACACACTCACACATTTCACTCAGTAATTCCAGACCCGCCAATAGGAGCTCCTCGTTTTAACATCAGAGTACGCTGCTATGAGTTATCACTTAAAAATGCCAAAGAGTCTTTTTTTCACCGAACAAAATGGCAGATGAACCAGTCGACATATGAATCTGAAATGACCGACAGCTGAAGAGATCTTTTCAACTCTCTAATACTGAATGACACAGCTGGAAGCCCCGCCCACTTTTCACCATTTAAAAACCATCAGTAATGTTTGGGCCGGTTTTCATGCGTCACCGAATATTTTCGTCCGAAGACAGTAAAAAATAGCACTTTTGGTTTCTGGCCAAAAGAGAAAGAAACTTTTTTTTTTTTTTTTACTGTGTTGTATTTTATTGTTTACATTTTGTTATGTTTACCGTTTTTTTACTCTTTACATTTTGTTATGTTTACTCTTTACATTTTGTGAAGTTTACTGTTTTTTTTTTTAATGTTTAACGTTTCAGTTACATTTACAATTTACTGTTTATATTTTGTTACGTTTGCTATTTTTTTTGTTTTGTTTCTACTTTTTTAAACTTTTATTTTGACACGTTTTTGTTTTGTTGTTGTTTTTTTTTCTCTTTTACTGTTTTCGTGTTTTTACTCCTCGGAGGCTACGCATTATTCCTGTTTGAGGTTGGCAGGTCTGTAATTCGGCTTGTATACAGACAGTATCATAAGTATCGATTAATAAATAAATAAATACAAATACGTTATTATATATTATATTATAATTTGAAAACTAAGGTATGTGATAAAGAGCTCTGTGACATCCTTTTGTCCATTTTTTGTCGATTACAGTGGGTCATACAGTGATAAAAGCCACAACACAAATCTTTTTTTTAAGGGGTCGACATACAATTTGCATCATGCTATGCTAGGCTGGTAGCTATAATTTCCGTTTCCGTTGAGCCACATTAGCCTCGTAGCTCAAATGCAAAACTAAAGAAGCAAACTTCAGACATGAAACTTTCTTGTTTGATTGTTTCTGGTATAAGAGAACTTAAGCATATATATATATATTTTTCCTGTAGTGTTATTTCAGTAGATATTGGACCAAACAAATTAAAGCCTTTGTCACCGGTGAAACATCACCATATCAGCGCACCATGTTTGTTTGCTAGAAATCTCTCAGTTAACCCACTCAGCACTCGTCAGCCATGACACCGTATCGGTGATGTGTGTGTGTGCTCAGTTCACTCAGATGTAGGCAGGGTGTGATGACTGTGTTCCGGTTGCTGTTTATCAGGGAATTGGCAGGAAGAGGAACAAAACCCTGGCATTAAAACTCCTGGAGAAGGCGGCTGACATGGTAAGAAAAGGCGTGGCTACACCTGGGTGTCAAATCCAACTCTTTTTGAATCTAGAATTAGCTTATGCATTTGTGAAGACTGATTAAATAAGTGTGTACTGTTTTTGTTTGTGCCGTGTAAATGTGAACAAGCGCATCATAATCTATAAGCCAGACACACTGACTAGTTTCACATCACTATCTGACTGATCAATGTTTTGAAATGTCCAGATTTACATTCCTCACACTCATAACTGCTTATCTTACATGTTAAATGATCTGTAATGACTGAATAAAATTCACAGTAGTTACTCTGTAGTATGATTTATGATTTTTCTGTGCACATATTTGAATGGTATACTGTATACTGTATACCGTGTGTGTGTGTGTGTGTGTGTGTGTGTGTGTGTGTGTGTGTGTGTGTGTGTGTGTGCATATGTGTATACATGTATTTGTGTATTTCTCAGGGCTATGTGGACGCTCTGAACGCTCTCGGCTGGTACCACAGCACTATGGGGAAAAACAGCACAAAGGCTGCATACTACTTTGTCCTGGCTGCTCGTAACGGCAGTCGAGACGGCATGTTTAACCTGGGTGTGTATCACCTGAACGGCGCCATCCCGGACTCGCCGGGCAAGAACGAGGTAGGCGGCAAGTGCGCATAAACATTTTGGTACAACAGTGTTAAAAAAAAAATTTTTTCAAAATGTGGAGCAGTTTCTAATAACAAGGTGGTTATTAGGAATAACACACACACGTACACATGCATGTTTAATTACTTACAGTAGCAAGGAATGTAAAATGCACAGGTGGTTGTGTAAAGGGGATTTGGCAGTGATTATTTTGTTTCATGTTTACAAAGATAGGCCATTTTAAAATCATTTTATACCGTCTTGTGAATCTCGTCAACTAAAGGCTAAAACAGATCCTGCAGCTTTCACCGTCAAACTGAATCCTGGCTATCTCTCTCAGTGTGTGTGTGTGTGTGTGTGTGTGTGTGTGTGTGTGCACACTGTCTCAGCTGTAATGATGTATGTGTGTGTGTGTTGTGTGTTTCAGACAGCTGCGTTTCAGTGTTTCCTGAAGGCGGGTGAGCTGGGTCATATGGATGGCGCAGTGGAGGCCGCATCGTCTCTCTCGAGAGGACACTTACCGGGCGTGCGCAGAGATCCCGAGAAAGCCGTGACGTACGTTTACAGGCTCAGTGCAGCCTCCCTGAAATGAGAACCGAGTAAGGAATAAAAGGCTTGTGGCCATGCTGTTTGTAGGAAAGTAATCAGCGACACGGTTACCACCACAGCACGTCCCAAAGTGTTTTATTCCTCTTATACCACAGTGACTTTTCAAAAGAAGACGTTCCCTGTAAATGAGCTGTTACTGTAGAAACGATAACGACCATTAGAACAAGTCAATTCAGTCTGACAGTTGAATCCTCTGACCAATCAGAGTCGAGAATTCAAGAGCGCTGTGGTACAAAATCAAATGAAATTCCCTCTTGATTCATTTCAGAGTTTTGCTCTTGTCTGACTTTTGAACCCTGTTCATTTCCAAAGTCTCCTGAAGCTGATCAGCGAGAAGAACGGCCACCTGGGCTTCACCGTCCGAGACGCTCTGAAAGCGTTCCAGCACGGCTCATGGTAACGCCCACAATCATTTATCTGTCCATCCAGTCTTTCCTTTTCACCTCTCTTTTTACTTCATCCCTTCTGCTTTTAGTCATAATCCTACATCTTTTTTATTCCAAAGTGAATTGCAGCTTTCATCACCCGCATGACTCACTAGACCATATAACTCCATTGTGTGCGTGTATAATGCGTGTTTTTTGTGTAAAGGGATGAGGCTTTGTTGAAATACGCAGTGCTCGCCGAAACTGGCTTTGTTGTGGCGCAGATCAACGCCGCACACCTCTGTGAGGTAACTCTGCAGTCCACTACATTTTATAAGCATCGGGTCCCGATAGGACGATCGTATTTCCATGCTGGGTGTGTTCGCTTATCATTACAACAGCAATGTATAGTATTGAAAAGATCTGGAAACACATTTACGGACCCTGGAGGCCTGACAGGGGTTCCACAGTATCACAATTCATTGTTGCTCATCTTGGGGAAAAAAAAAAAAAAAAGCTCACTAAAACTGCTATACACTATACACTTGCTTTGGGTGACTGAGAAAATGGATCATATGACTTGTAGGTTTGACAGTTTCAGTAATCCTAAAGAACAGACTATGCAGCCTTAGAAAGCTTAGTGTCAAGTGACACACTGCTGCTTCCTATGCTCCTGTATGCTTTGCTTTTCATTCGTTTTCTTTGTTAGACATTTTTGTTTTTTCTTTTCTTTTGATTTGATTCATTAATCCAAATTCTTTTCCTAAACCCGTTCACTAAACTCTGTCTCGGTATAAAACTAATCTCTGAACACCTAATACTAACAAACGCAAAGACATTTTCCTTCCATGCTGAAAATGGGGCTTGCCTATTTAAAGGGATAGTTCACCTAAAAATGTTATTCCAAAACTGTATGACTGACTTTCTTCTGTGGAACATAAAAGAAGATATTTTGAGAAATGTCTCAGTGTTTGTTTGTTTTTTTTTTCCGTCCATACAATGGAAGTCAATCGGTGCCAAAACTGTTTGGTTGCCAACATTCTTCAAAATATCTTCTTTTGTGTTCCGCAGAAGAAAGAAACGCATACAGGTTTGGAATGAGGGTGAGCAAATGATGACAGAATTTTCATTTTTGGGTGAACTATCCCTTTAATCATCATATAGTGTCATAAAGGGAGGGTCCACAGAGGCGGATGCAAATGCAGAACTTCTCTATTGACACGGACACGGGGAAGCAGGCTCAGGGGAACAGGCTCAGGGGGACAGGTGCAAGGAAAGAAACACTAGGAAAACACACTAGGATCCGGCCTATCCAGAAACTAAGAAAAACTAGAAAAATAAACCCTAAAGAAAAAAAAGGTACTAAATAACCAAAACAGAAGAAACACCAATTACAAAAGAACCAAACACAAACATAACCTGAATTGACTTAATGCTGAGGAGAAAACACAAGGAACTTAAATAGAGCACTAATCAATCAGGGAAAATGAAACACACATGGGTATGATTAAACCAGGAAATAAGGGGAAACGACAGAAGAAGAAGTTCTACACGAGGGGACAGAGGTGCTCTCTAGTGGTCCATGAAGGGATAACCCCTGGGGGCCATGACATACAGTCTTCGAGGGGAAATGTGTCTTTCTCGCTCCAGCTATTACGAAACAGCGATGCTTTAAATGCATCCTGGTATTTTGTCTCAAAATCTCGGTTCGTCCCAAACAGTTTAAACAGGCTCCACCAATTTGCTACCAAACTATCTGTACAATTTCATTAGAACATTTTACACCAACAGAATGTGGATCTGAATGAGCCTCATGACCACAGCCCTATATTTTGCATTTATGGCTGTAAATGAGGAAATACTGTAGGTAAGATGATGATGTCATTGAGCTAAACTTTATTCTTGCTCATGCTAGGTGCTGAAGCACGATTCTACCTGCCAGCGGAGGTATCATAACTACTCCACCCATAACCACGATCCACACGAATCAGGTAAGTGTCTGGCAAGATGTTTTGTGTACACTTACCGCTAAAGAATATGGCTAGTTATGACTTAATACCAATTTAAACCACTGTGCTGTTGAATCTGATTGGTCAGAAGATTTCTAGCACAGCTGCTCTGACAGTAATTCTGGCTGTAACACATTAACGTTCCTATAGCAACAGCTCACAAGACATGTTATTATTAACAAAGAAAGTGTTGCGTAAGGAGACGTTTAACATCTACTGAATTGATTGTCTTTGTAAGTGATAAGTAATAACAGGATCCAACTGGTCATGTGGATGTTCGACAACAATAAATGTAACTATAAATGGATAAAAAGCACGACAGGTTGTTCTATAATAAATTGAAAATTGTAATCGCTGATGAATTGCTGTGGTATAGGAGGAATAAAACACTTTGGGACATGCTGTTCTTGGAAATTAATCACCTGCAGGGTGGTAACAGTGACTCCAGTCGATCACACCACTCGGTCATTGATTATTTTTCTATGACAGCATGCTCTCAAGTGTTTCATTCCTTACTTAGTGCTTACTCTGCTTTCTCTTTCTCTCTCAGGTCTGCTGAAGATGGGAGACCACTACAGTGCAGTAGGTGACATGATAAAGGCTATAGCACTGTACAGCAGAGCAGCACTGAGAGGCAGTGCTCAGGTAGTGCGCACACACATATACACACACACACACACACTATCATGTACAATTGGTTGAAAATTGTACTCTATTAAAATGAAGTTCTCTCTTGAATCAGAGGAAATGTAAGAAAACATTTAAAAAATGCTTTGGATGACATGGAACTAACATGGAACTAACATGAAGTAACATCTGTGTGGCTTGTCGCATGACGTTCTCCCCATGTCTATGTGGGTTTCCCCTTTTCCAGTTTCCTCCCAGCTCCAGTAGACTTTGGGTTTTCTCCCAAATTAAACTGGCTCTGCAAAGTCTGGACAAACGAACAAACAAACAAATATGAAAATCTTAATTTTTATGTCCAGCACTCATCTTACTGTCCAAACACGTTTGCCTCACACCTCCAGGGTTGGGGGTTCGAATCCCGCCTCTGCCCTGCGTGCGTGGAGTTTGCATGTTCACCTTGCGCTTTGGGGGTTTCCTCCTGGTACTCCGGTTTCCTCCCCCAGTTCGAAGACATGCGTTGTAGGCTGATTGGTATTTCCAAAATGTCCGTAGTGTGTGCGATTGGCACCCCATCCAGGGTGTTCCCCACCCTATGCCCCGAGTTCCCTGGGATAGCCTCCATGCTCCCCTGCGACCCTTTGTAATATAAGCGGTATGGAAAATGGATGGATGGATCTTATAATCTGATGACGTTGTCTTTAAACTTCTAGGGCCTGTACAACCTGGCAGTTTTGACTGACGGAGGACACAACATCCCCACAAATGTACTGGAGCAAATGAAGATCTCGACTGAGCCTCAGCTGAACAAGAGTGCCGTAGTGGAGAAACTGTTACTCAGGTGGGGAGTTTATTTACAGTACTGTTGTCTACTTTTGTCTACATTTAAACATCTGTTTCAGGCGGCAGCTGTAAGATTTCTCATTTTTCTCCTGGAACTTTGTAGCAACTCGGCAACTGGGAGGCTGAAAGCTAACCTCTATCAATAGCGTCACAGTGAAGCTATTAGTTTTGAGCATTATGTCACAAGGTCTCAACGATGGTATGACAAGAATGACGTGATGCATCGCCTGTTAGCTCGGCAGATGCTATTACGCTTAAATACGCTTTTCAGAAATCTAGGCTTCTTAAGAACATTCAGATGAAAAATTGAGGAACCTGAGCCTTAAAACCCGTTCCCAGTGAGAGCACTATCAAGTATTGATTACAAGAGTACCTCTACATGAGAACATGTGGGTAGTTATGTCTGAGTATGAGTGTATTTATGGATAAACACGTGTTGTTTTGCGTCTCTGTCTAGATGCCGGGAGCTGGAGGGAAAGGGGGAGGAAATGAGTCCATGCTCTCTGGCTCTGTTTGGACTGCGCGTGGCCAGAGCGTGGCACAGCTTCACCCGCAGCACCGTCCACCTCGCACTGACCCTCACCACTCTCATCATGTTAGTGCTCGCCGTCGTGACACAAAGCGCGCTTGGTAAGATCTCCACTACGTTAAATTCCCTGTGTAGTTAGACATTTCATTTTAATTTGGTTTAAACATACTGTATGTATTCATTCGTTCCTTCAGCCCACCACTCTGCAGCTCTTCCACGCAGTATTCCTAACCAATCATCACTGCAGCAAAGTGAATCACCTCGCCTCAGCCAAGTCGGAGGAAGTGACCCAGACACTGCTGTAAATCAGGAAGGACCTTCAAGAGTCACTCGAGTTGTGCGGATCTGTCAAACCTACGTGACCCGAGACGTCCGATCGCTGCAGGAGGCGGCCGATTTGGTCATCACGGCGACTGGAGTGTGTGTGTGTGCCTTGTGCACGATGTTTGTCTCTCATCTGCTTTAACTGTGCAGAAGAACAATGCAAATGTGAAGGAGAACGTTTTTTAACGACTGAAAGACCAACATCAATGCACAGCTCATTAACTCACAGCACATGATATTAATTGGTCCTTGGGTAAAATACTAGAGGTATCACTTTTAAAATTAAACAGTACCAGAGAAACCAGTTCTCCTTCATGTGATTTAATAATCACACCCTGGAGATTTGAGTTGTAGTGCACAAAGCTGCAGAACAGCTCCATCGTCTGACAGAAACACGGATCTCAGTCCAAATGGGGAAGTTTGATAACATTAAACCAGTTTTTCAGTTTATTATCCATTTCAAATAGACAGGGGGGGAAAAAATTGCTTGCAAAATTTACAGAAATCAGCAGTGAACAAATCTACTGATTTAACCTAGCCTACCAGACAACTGAGTGCTACAATATGCCTGGCCACTCTACTGGCCACTTGGTGTGTACTCAATAGTATTATTCTAGGATGAAGTCATGCTATGGTTTTGAAAATAAAGAACAGTTCTTTTAAGCCTAAATCTCACAGAAAATGGTGCTAGGTAAAGAAAAAAAAAGAAAAAAAAAAAAGGCCAGGACTCGAGCTGAGACTAGCGTTCAGACTAAACACCAATAACCGAAAAAGTTGATTCACCGAAGGGGAAAGGACGTGGGACGTGAAACATGTAACTCCTCCTAGTAGCGCTTACTTTCGCTTCGCACCAACTTTTTTTTTTCAGTGATTATAAAAAGTCTACACACCCCTGTTAAAATTGCAGTAAAAGTTTTTTTCTTGAATTTTTTCTTCCTGTTTGTTTTTCACTTGAATGTTGTTGGTTCCTATATCACAGTAAAGGTGGAAAAAAAAAATCAGACATGATTTATCTTGGTTTCTTGTTGTTTGCATATTTAAAAACTGCCATTTTAACATGGGTGTGCAGTCTTTTTATATCCACTCTAGGTGAGCTCTGAATGGACTCCTTGCTTTCATTAAAGAGAAAGAAAACAAGACGGGCAGGACTGGGGATAAAAGTGTGGAAAAAAGTGTAGAACCCACACATGAAGTTTTTTTTGTAGTAAAATCGCGTTTTTTGTTTTGTTGGCAATGTTGGCAGCTCTGTTAAGGCAAGGGAAGAGTAAGCAAGTATTAAAAGAGAAATGACACATGACACATTTTTTTGTTCACGGTGCTTATGACAAAGTGTGAACACCTCACCAGATTTGAAAAATCTTTTACCACAGTAAGCCGTATGTGCGATTTTAGGATTCGATGCAGGATTACGATTAAGACAGACAGCCGAAATGTTTACCAAAACACGTGCTGCTGAGGGCGGATTTGTCTGGTAACAATAACTGAAATACATACTTTTTGGGTAGTTTTCCGTTAATTCACACTGTTAACCGTGAAGCATCATAGGTTCACGATGATGGTGTGTAGCCTTGTTGAAAGGTGTTTGGGAAGAAGCAGAGCTGAGGAGGGTTTGTTCGTTTGGTTCAACTTCTGCAGGGAGTTAAATCAGAGGTTCAGTCGCGTTCTAACCGTAATCAATCCATTATTCACTCACCTGACCAACACTTTAAACAGTGCTTTAATTAGAGAAACACACTCCTGGTCCATTGTTGTCAATAGCCCCTTCTACTGCTACCGTAAACGTGATACCCTATCGTGACACCTATTTGGAATAAACAAAGCAAAATGTAAATAATAATAATAATAATAATAAGAAGAAGAATATTTTGATATGACTCATATTATTGAACTAAATGGAGTTTATACTGGAAACATCAAAATGATATTTCAAAATTGCTTAGTACAGTTTGTGTGTTTTATATATTATATTATGTAGTCTAGGTCTATCCGTTTGAATATTTCTGCCTACATGATCCAGATCAGCAACAAATGATCAGTTCAGTGACGTGTGTTTGAAGTGGATTTGAGGATTGCTGTATTTCCCAATCCTTAAGGGAATGCTGTAATGTACAATGTATGAAGGTCAAATGTTGAAGGTCAAAAAAGACATTTTTTTAAAAGTTAGCTGCCTTTACATCACAGAATGGGAACCTTTTCAACATACAGAGGCAAATACTTTACTATACAAACTTTACTCTTTTTTTTTTTTAAAGAGCCAAAGCAAAGTTTACATTAAAATGTGTTACAGAAACATGCAACCACTGCACCTGTCTGTTAAACTGTCTGTTAAACTATCTGTTAAAATCTTAAATAAACACATGCCATTTTGTGCTTTTCCGTCATTGCACGCTGTTTTATTCTGGTTTTAGGTGATTTCTGATGTTCGAGGTCTAGTGCATGAGATAATCAGAGTGCTCAAGCCCCATTAGGTCTCATTATTATCTCAAGAGTTTAGAAGGCACGTGGCACGGGAAGTAAGCGGCTTTGAAGGTTAAGGAAGTCCTTATATGGGCAAGGAAGTCCGTATTGTCTGAGGAACGTGTGGTTTAAAGGTGAAGGATGGAACTGCTGAACATGCTGAAAAAGGTGTTCCATATGTAGCTTGTGACTAATAGTCCATGTGTGACTAATTTAGTCAGATTAGTTTCCAAAACGGGTTCTACCTGGAACACCTGTGTAGGGGATACATACTGAACTTCTTCCATAAAAGTGTATAATGAGGAAATTTACAACACAGTTCAAGAGAAACTTGAATAAACAAACAAATAAACAAACCAACGAAAAATGTAATTTTTACCTGAACCTCTAGAGGGCGATAAAACTCCAATTTACGAGCGATTCTTCCATTGTGATGGTTTACAACTTTCTGCAAATCTAAGAAGGTACATAATGATAACATTCTACTGCAAAATATGTTATATGTATCTACAATTAAATGGATTGTGTGATTAAAAACAATGATTCTAAACACAAGTAGAAATAAATGTAATGTAGAATGTATAAAACATATAAAGAATATAACGTGCAAACCAGGTGCTTCTGATACTGTAAATAACATCCCATTAAGTGCTAAAGTCCAGAGAGTGGAGATTATTAGTTCTTAAGCTTCCTCTCTTCATTGTTGCCATGACCAAACAACTAGCAATGCTATCAGAGATGTAATCAGTCATGGTTTCCCTGATGTGCATCTGATCAAATCTTGTGTAATGAAAGCAGTAAACAACAGTGATTCTTTAGGGCCTGTGATTTTAGAGGCTTTTAACAGGGTTTGTGATACTCCACATCTACTCCAGGGTTGGGTTGAATATGATACCCAAGTGTTTCTGTCCAGTAGATAGTTTGAAACACGTTTGATTAACAAATTCAAGAATGTTTGCGTAAATTGGTACCATTTTAGTGCTCACTGATTCCTCTTACTGCTTAGAAACTGAAGGGGTTCACTTTCTAGCTTTCTTAAGGTTTACTTAAAGTTACTGCTACCACCCAATAACATTGTTTTCCAATAACAGCACACCCCAAAGTGTTTCATTCCTCTTATAACACAACAATTTTGCCTCGTTTTTTTTTTTAAACAGTTACATTTAATGTAATAACATTTGCAAAAGAACTTGGTACCTGTTATCACTTACATTATAACAGCTACAATCCGAAACTTAAGGTTACAGCGTGTACTCGGACTGTTAGACAACGCTGACACTGGAGACTCCTTCCAATAAATATACGTGTCCTCACAGAATACATATATATATATATATATGTTGATGCATTTTGATATTTCAATTGACGTACCTTTAAGTCACATGGCCTTGTTTACAATGTGCTAAATGAGGTGGAACAGTACATAATGTAGAGATACGTACATTATGTCAGTGTTTTCCTCAGATTTGTTCTGTTGTTGTAGTTGTCTTCACTCGTTAAACACCAGTCAGTATTGCTCTGGCCTTAGATTTACTGTAATAAAGTTCAGACTTTATGTTTGTTTCAGTCGCCTTGGTGTGGCTTTACCGTAATAATAAGCCATTGTGCTTTTGTTGTTGTTTTGGCTGCATACAGACGCTATTGTGCTCAATCAGTGTTGACTGATTTGTGGAAATTCATGAGAGGAAGAACCTCAGCGCTCGTGGCCGGTCTCTGACATCACTCGCAATCCAGGAGCTGCCTTGTTTGTTGGGTTTTTTGACAGAAAGAATGAACAGACCATCATCCAGTCTTTCCTTCCCCAAGTCCCGACCATAACCAGATCAGTGCGAATGTCTGTAATTTACGTTTGAGGTAGCATAGAAAAACACGTATAAGTACTATTTTTGTCCATAAGGGGTTCATTCGAGAACAATAACAATCATTTAAGTCTTAGGTCTGCACAATAATAAAAACTTTTGCTTCATGCTGTTGGCCTGCATGAGAACTTTTGCTTGACAGTGTAGCGTTGGTGTTTGACTGGCTCAAATGTCTTTATGTTCATGCTGATATTGCAGAATTTGCAGTTGTGCCATTCACAAAAGACTTTGAAAAGACCGCATCGCTAACGAAGTCTCAATTCTGATTCGTTAGGATGTGTTGATTAATTGATTTTCTACAACCACAGCTTTGAAAGTAGTGCTGGCTGCAAGGCAAATTACATGTTTTTGTTAAAGTGCTTGTTTGGGCCAAGATTCCAAATGCCATTGAAAACTTTAAATGTGGTTGCTTACCATTGGACCACTTTTGGCCCACAATCAACCTGCCATTACCATAACTTGCTTTTGTGTACATAATCCTGATTGTTTATGTAAACCACATAAACAGATTTGGCCGAAAACCTTCTATCTTGGGGTCTCCATAAGGATATCTGGAGGGTAGATCTCAAGGCACAGATCTGGAATAAACTGGAGTAGACAGTCAAATGAAATCTGAAATAAATTTGCCAGACAGATCTCAAGGAGAAGATCTTAGACTCCATTTGAAATGAAATTTTTGTGGTGGGTAGATATCAGTGAGAAGATCTGGAACTAGACTTTAATGGATGCTCGAAATGAATCTGGACCCTACGCTTTCTTGGAGAAGAGCTCTCAAGCAACGGATTTGAAATTAAACTTTTATTGAGGGTAAATTTCTAGGAACAGATCTGGAATAATTATTGCCGGAAGGTAGGCCTTGTGCAGCAGATCTGGAACTAAACCAGGAAGGGCTGTCTAAAGGGCAGGGCAAGATGACACAGATCTGGCTCCAAGTCCCTTTAGCTTCTGGAATTCAAACTCTCCCAGTGAAATTCACTGATAAACACAAGACTAGACCACTTTGCTTTATCCAGACTATGAGTAATGTCTTTGGGGAACATTGTCCAAAGTTGAAACCTTAGAGCTTTAACCTGACCATAAATGGTACTAGCCTCACTGGTGTTCTCCAAAGATATGTCCTCCCACGTGAAAGTCATTCAAATATTGGGCCATATTGAGTAATGCTCTTTGGCCTAAAAGATGTACTGCGGTATTTATCTGCTTTTTAGTGGCTTGTAAATGCTTGGTTGGAATGCATCGGTGCCCAGACTCTACCTTCCCTGATGGCTTGCACGCTAACCTGCTATTCAGTCAGAGCTGCTAAAGGTTTCATGAGATGTGGTGAAGAAAATTGAGGGTCTGCTTTTAGACTGGACACGCGATCACCAACATCCCACAACAGTATTAGCTAACTATCTTTGGAGAAATCTATCTGCATGGGAACGAACAACAGAAGGTCATTCTTTGTCAGTAGGTTATTAAATTGCAACGCTGCAGATTTACAAATTCACCTCCGCGGTGTGATGTCTCTTAAAGCTCTTTCGGATTCAAACAATAGCGAATCAGTCTGCGAGTGACGTCAACCATTCTGTAGTGTGGCAATTAGGTTGTAAATGAGCAATAAGCTGGAGTTTCCATCTTGATTAAGGAGAAGAATTTCTTAAGTGTATTTAAGTATATATGTAAGCATTTTATTTTAGACATAAATCTGACAAATGATCCCTAACGTTGCATAGAGATGACCTAAAAGACTTTAAGAGTGTAACTAAAGGTATGACTCGAGCACAGGTCAGTCTGACCAGCAATAGATTGTTTTATAATAAGCAAGACATATCATCTGTGATATGACTTAACAGAGGATAATTGTAGGCTTGGCTTTAACTCTGGAAAATATTGATAGCTATGGTATGTCCCAGTTTCCAGCTGTCATGGAGGTCATCTCTCTCTCTCTCTCTCTCTCTCTCTCTACTGTAAAAGAAGCTATCACTTTATGACGGTTCATTAATTGATTAAAAAACACACTCTGACCTACAATATTGCTTTGGGGTTAATTCTAGTAGTCACTTACATAAACTACATAAATTTTTATTGTCCTTCAAACACACTTTATTGGATTTCAAACAACTGTTAAACTTATCTCTGGTCCTATATTTAGCATTTAACTGAAAGTTCTTAATTGACACCTTTGATTTAGTTTAACAGATACTTATCACGTTTTTGTAGTTCTTGTAACTCTTAAATTTTTTTTTTTTTTTTTACAAGGTTTGTTAAAGGAAAAGTAGCAGGGTTGAGTTTGTAGCAGAGAATTAGCAACTACACAAAATGTTTTTAACTAGCATCCATGCTAATGGCATGAGGATATTAAGGAAACCCTAATGACTTAAATAAACTTTGTTTTTTGTTTCGGTACAATTCCAGTAATAGTGTTGTACTTTTAAAGTGAGCTCATCTATATCACACTGTCATTATAAACAAAAATAAACAAAAACAAACCAAAAAAAAAAAAAAAGAGAAATGACTTTTCTTCTTCTCATGGACTTCAGGAAATTCGGATGATGCAACTTCCTGTTGTGGAGTGTTCCATATATTTCATGGGGTTGAGTGTGTTCAGTTAACATGGTTGAGTTAATAAAAAGATACATTTTTCATAATCTATAATGGATGACTCATGAGATGTTAAACAGATTCACACATTAATGCAAAAAATACAAAACAAATAATAATAATAATTAAATAAATAAATTACATTTTGAGTATTGTAATATTATATTTTAAGGTAAAGTTTAGTTATAATGAGTTGGGAATGGCAAAATATTGTTTTCAAGTGCTGTAGTAGTAATTCTGTAGGTTTTATTAATATTTGAAGTTATTTATCTGAAACATGCATAGAGGTTGCTGTGAAGGAAACTTTATCTATGCTTAAGATGTCTTTTATCTTCATTTTTTTATGAATGAATTTATAAAATACCCCCTCCAAATGTGTCAAAATACAAAGTAATGGAGATTACACGTAACGTTTACTTAACATCGACTCTAGAAGTCAATCTAACTTATAGTTAGTTAGTTAGATTTAATACAGGAAGCTATTAAATAGTCTTAGTGTGTTTGTATCGCAGAATAAGCTCATTTACTTTGCATAAAATCAAAAATAAAACATGTATTAATTAAGTTTAAAGTTTAAATGAAATGTAATTACATGTGATTAAATTTAGCGCGTGCCAAGTTTTAACACAGCGACCTGCCAATCACTTTAACAATAAGACTATTAGAAATGTATAAAAAATTTTGAAACAAACGTAACTAAAATCAAATAAAAGCTACTCCCTGGAGCTGTTGTTGACACAATGTGATAACTCAAGTCTCAAGTCCTTGATTTCTTGAACCTGCTTATTTTCCAGGAAATACAGTATTCACTAGCACAATTTGCCCATCATACATGCTCAGAAATGCACATACACATAAACATACACAGTGTACATACTCAAAAAATGAACTCAGACTGCACAAATCCTGTGTTTGAAAACGGTTACACCTGTACAAACTGTGCAAATTATGTCTTATTATATAACTGCAGTTAGCAAGATTATTATCTTCTTATGCTGTCCTGGTGCCTACAGTGTCGTTACACTTCTCGTAGACTTTCACTTGGCTTTGAAGATCGTGTTCTTCTTCAGAGCAAAGTTCTTCTACGGAAAAAGCTTTCACCATCAGATATCCACTGATAGGCTTCTCATAAAACCAGCCAGCGCTAATGTGCCAAGTCAATACTATACCTTTCATTGCCTCATGATAAGATAGATGATAAAACTATAAGACGATGCAGTGTGTTGATGAGGAAGTTTCGCATTTGCCCTTTTGAGATTTTTTTTTTTTTTTGTCAAATGTCTTTTGAAAAAGTCACTTCAGCATAATATCATACTACTATATCCAAGATTCAAGGCCAGTTTTGAGCATGTGCTAACCTAACTTAACTAAACCAGCAGCATTTACCATGTTCTTGTACCACAGTACTGTTCAGTTCTTGATTCTGATTGTGAAGGTGATCAGAAGCTGGTCAGAAAGTTACGATTTATTTTCTATAACAGCGGATCTGACAGTAGTTCTCTCTGCAAGGCAAATCACGGGTTTATATTAATGCACTCGTTCTAACGTGTTATCGTCACTATGGTATCGACTCATAAACACGGACTTGTATAGTGTATGGTGGACGCTCCACCTAATCTATGCCTAATAATAAACAAATTAATTATGCGTTGTTACTTGCCAAAGAAAAACATCGATACTTGTGAGCCTTTCTATAAAGAGACAATTATATAACATTTACGGAAGGAGTCTCCAGTTTCAGCGCTCTGTAACTTTTTAACAGGCAGTAACTTTTCCGACACGGGATAATCTTCAGTAACAGTAACAACTGTAACAATAACTGTAACTGTAACAATAACTTTATCATGCCACCACATTGTTGATTTATTTTCCTGTAACCGCATGTCCTAAGTGTTTGACATCTTACTTATTATTAATCATAGTTTTTGCTGTCTTTGTTCTAGCTAGGAAGCAAAGTTGTTGTGATCTTGTAGCTAACACACAGGAACAAAATATAGCAGCAGTTTAAAATTTCTGGTCCAGTAATACTTTAGAAACCAGAAACTGTTTAATTGATTGATGTTCATTAATTTAGTGTTACGGTTTTCGATTGGTGTTAGTATTAGTTATCATCCGCCATGGCGCCAACATTTGTTGCTCTTACAAAATGCTGTATTTTACTTTTATATATTTCCATTCGGGTATTTTGTGTTATGTATCGAAATACTTATTTATGCACATAAAAAACATAGAGGTCCAACCTGAAGAACATTTTAGTGTGTTAGATGTAGCCATTTTTCTGAATATGCTTTCTGTTGCATGCTTTGTGGAAACTGTGTTGAAACCGGTCGGAAGAAACCCACACACAACCAATATAATCACATAAATCAAGAATTTTTCTTTTTACATATTTATTTACAGGCCATACTTTACAGTTCTGACTGGTGTAAAATCCTTATATACAATACAAATCGTCTAGCATGATCCCCCTCTGTTTTTTTTTTTTTTTTTTTTCTTAATCCATAAAAACAATGCACATATATAAGAAAGGTACATATTCGACATTGCCTAAAAAGCCATGGGCTTAAAAGGCAGCAAGTGTAATTCTTTACAAATATAGTTCTTTAAAAAATACAACTCTTTAAATATTTTTAAACGGATTAATAATAAAGGCCATCTGCATTTTCATTTCGCATTGCACATCACAGACAGCCATACAATGAGAGCAGCTTCACAAGGAGACTAAAAATAAACATACAGCAAGCATAGTCTAACTATGTGTAGCAGAACGTCTTCAGGACCAGGAACCAGGCTTTAAAGATCTCCAAGCTTTGTACAGTGGGACCTGCTGTTGTTAGAATAGTTCTACAAGTTCCATCCGGGCCACTTAAAAAGAACCATCTAGCAGCCTCGAGTACAATAGACCTCAAGCCACATAGGAAACTGCTACACAGCCTACTTCGAGCCCCTTTAAGCATCGCATTCGTTAAATTATATTATGTAATAGAGTCCTGTAATAGCTATAGACTTTAATACATGCTACAGATGTGTTCCAGACACTGTCTGAATCTGGCTTTTTTCATCGTCCACAGAAAGCGTTGGGTTGTCGTACATCTCCAAGCCCTTCTTATTCTTCTCTTCGTTGTCCGCTTCCCCGTTCTTGCAGCACTTGCAGCAGCAGCAACAGCGCGTCCCACAGAAGCCCATCACCCTGGTGACAACGCGATCCCATGGTTTGAGCGAGTGCAGTGGCCGGGGAAGGAAGTCCCAAGTGCGCAGCACAGGAACCAGGAAGCGTGGCCAGCGTGACTGCATGATGTTCACCACAATCACGAAGACCACCAGCACCACCACAGGCACGCCAACCCCCACGAGGACCTGCCAGCCGGCGATGGAGAGCCCCAACACGGTCAAGGGCATGATAAAGAAGCAAATAACCAAGTAGACGACGGCAAACCAGCGGTATTTGGCTGTGCGGTCGCCCAGTGCTTTAGCCAGCCGGATAGGTACACGTGTGATAGGAACTGGGTACCACAGCATTATGCCAAATATGTTGAAGAAGAAATGGCACAGAGAGATCTGCAAGGAAATGAGACTCATCATGAGTTTGGCATGATATTAATGAGGCCGGTGCACTACAAATGGAAGTTTAATCATATTTGGAGGGCTAACCTGTAGCGAGTTGGCCAGTTTGTCTCCAGGACTTGCCATGGCAGCAAGAATAGCAGTGGTTGTTGTCCCAATATTGGAGCCAAGCGTAAGGGGATAGGCTCGCTCAATGCTAATAACACCAATACCTGAAAAGAAACATGGAATAAAACTAGGACCAGAACAAAATACTAAATATTTGGGGGGAAAAACTGGAAATGTTATAACCGACTTGCACACTTGCGCACATTTTACAGACCATTAGATTACTTGATAAGCAGTGTAGTGCACAGTTTTTGTCTGTAAAAGGATTCAAAGTGTTTCAGCTCACACTCACCAACAAGAGGCGTAATGGCGGAGGTGAAGACTGAACTGCTTTGCACGATGAAGGTCATTCCTGCCCCCACCAAGATAGCGAGGTAACCGGTGACCCATGCAAATGGAAAGGGAAAATCTGCAAAGAGAAATCCAGCATTGTTACTCAAATCATGTGGTCATACACGTGTTTGGGAAAGGACTAATGACGCAAACATTAAAAAGCCGTCCAAGAGTCGGCTTGTGCAGATTCACCAAACAAAGACACAACTGTAATCAGTACTTGGGAATGTAGTGTACCTGAGAACTCTTGGTGACATATGACATGCTCAGATATAAAAAGAGGTGCCCAGATTCACATTTTTGTACCTGTTTAACTCATCAGACATCAGGATGAAGAAGCCTGTGCTGACTATCATTGACAGGGTATCCACTTGGACACTAACCCATAATTAATCCAAGAGGTTTTACTGCTTCCTTTTCATAAATACAATTGGTGCCTTGACAGTACATCCAGTTTGTTTGCCAAATCAATACCAAAGCTGACCATTTACAAATAAATCAAATGTCCACATTTAATATTAAATCCTACATTGCCTCAAGAATGCAATTCAATGCAAGTGTCGTGCAAGTTATGTAAGTTAACAATTTGAGTAGCCTCACCTGTGTTGAGCACCTTCTTAATGGCGACAGCCACCTGACCCCTGAGCATGGAGTTGAGCAGCTTGACGATGAGAATGAGGCATGTACAGAGCACCAGCAGGGACAGAGCTAGCAGGATCAGTCCCACAGCCAGGTCTGGCAGATTCGCCGATGCAAAGAGATGACTACCTGGAGCGAGAGAGAAGTTTCATATTTTCAGCCAAATTTCAGTCAAAGGGGAACCAATGCATGGCCATTATTCCATTGGTTATTTGGTCAAGGATCCTGAAGAAATTGTACAATTTCTTTGAATGGCTTCATCAGTTCTGATAATGATGTATTTCAGAAGCCTATATTAAAGTATCTTCAAGTAGAGTATTAAAGCATCTTCAAGGTCCTAACAGATGTCCAGTCACTGTAAAAACATTTTGAGGAATGTTGATGGAAATCCGATTACATGAATTGATGAGTACCAACAGGACTGAATGATAATGATGCTATTTGATAATGCTGATTCACTAAAGGCTACGGGATGAATGCAAGTCCTACTACAACCAACAAACTGCAAGCAGGCTTAAATTTCGCTTTCAATTCCAAACGCGACCCCCGACCACAGGCCTTCCTCTCTATTTGGCTGGGCCTTTTTTGTCTGGTTTCGGTGGCCTCAGGTAGTTCTGCCCAAGGAGAAGAATAGCCCCATTGAGCATGTAAGAGTAGAGTGAAAGGGAGGGGAAGATGGGGAAGATGTTTGCCGAATCATACACCACTGAAAGAAAACCATTGTCCTCACGGTGCAGTAGTTAATGGGAGTCGCGGTCTAATGGTCTGAAGTAAGTACACTGGGATGAGAAGTAACGATCAACCTCAGCTGGTCCAACCTTCCCACAAAGGACAAGTCACTTACATTTCTCTAAGTTGATGGTCTCTGTTATGTTCTTCTGTGTCCATGTCTGGTTGCCCTCCATCCAGCAAGGGACACCAACTGTGCAGTTTGCTTCTCCAGGAACGGTGACATTCACCAGACTCTGCAATACCAAAAAACAATAAAAAGTTCACATTCATGTCAGCAAAATGTTTCTAAACAGAACAGCTAATACACAATGTAGTCAGTGTCAAAGTACATGCTATTAGTAACCAGTATTTATCTCCATGCTTTTTAAGCCCTTAAACACCTTTCAGTGGAGCACAAAGGCTGTTACATATTAACACTAGTCAAACGTTAGGCTTTTTTTCCCCTGCAAATTCGCTGAAAATGAAAACATGGACGTCTCTAAGTGGCATGTTTGCCAACACTCTCAGTCCTTACCGTGACTTTCTGCTTTTTGCACCATATCTTGATCAGGCTCTTGTTTCGAGCACTTGGATCACCAATGGCTATGTCACTGATGACAGAGCTGTCCAGCTAAAGAGAGAGAGGAAGAGAGATATATGAGTCACAAGACCAAATTCCAACTACAGAGCTGTAATTTAGATTTAACCTGTGCAGAATGTAGTTGAGGTCACATTCAGAATGAGATCAGTTACTAAATCAAAGTCTAGAAGTCATGCTGTTAGAGGAAAAACAGCAACATTCCAGAATGGACTTTCAACTGAGATGGATTTGATTTCATTGGTAGGCTCAAGTGGGCTAATCTGAGCTCAAACCATTCCAAGCCATTCTTTTAAGTCACAACTGGGCTTCAGTGTGACAGTTTGTTTTATTTTTTATTTTTTTTACCTGAATGATGTTCTTGGTGAGTGGTTCAGTGATGACTTTAAGCAAATCTGGGGCATCCTGGCCTGTCTGGATGTGGAATGAGTCGATTAGGAGTTTGGTGAGCTTGTACAGGACACCAGTAGCCACTTCCAGAGGCAGCAACACCAACACGGACAGCCAGTTAAAAAAGTCATGTACTGTGGCTCCAGCAAATGCCCTGGAACAAACAAAATGAAAAAATGCATTAGACAGTGAAAAGCTGGATATCTGACGGTGCATGCTTAGTGTATGGTCCATAATTTTTTAGGCAGCATATTGAAGAATATTGACACTAAGAATTAGAGCTAAGTATGGCTGTTGAGACATGACATGAAATCTTATACATTTTTCAGTGCTTTAGGAATGATTTGGGATAGAGACATTACATTGCAAATTGCAAATCCAGGGTCGCCAGGTCTCAGCAAAACTTACAGCCCAACTACATCTCAAAAAACATACAAAAATCCTGGAGAAGCAGCTTTTACAAATCTGGCATGTTATGTCTACCTGCGGAACTCGTTACGGTCTCCGGCCTGCATCACAGCCACGATGGTGTTGGTGATGGAGGTACCGATGTTGGCACCCATAATGATAGGCACTGCTGACTGCACCTCCAGCACTAAAAAACAAACAAACCAAGAAACCCTCTTAAATCTCAAGCAAAAGTTATATTCAAGACGATTTATCACAAAATCTTATAGTGTGTATACTATATTTACCATTCGGATAAAATAAAAAGTACACTCACATCCAGATGACACCATGCTGACCACAATGGATGAAGAAGTGCTGGAGCTCTGAACCAGCACCGTAACCAGGACACCAATCACGAGCCCTGCCACAGGGTTGGACAACACCACATTGTCTTGGAAGATATCTCCAGCTGCTTTTCCTATTTAAAAAAAAACCCCACAAAAAACCACATGGCATGATGAAATGTCACCTATGCCCAGACACATGCACATCTCAGAAAATGAAAAGATAAGAACATTTCAACACTCTACACATTAACCACATTAACTACAATCATAGTAGATAGCAGTAGCAAGCCGTAAAGTTGCGACCTTACATTCCATATGACTTACGAATGGATCTGATATTCTTATAAAGCTTATAAGAATAAGAATAATTAGGTTATATATTTAATTAATAACATCATTAAAAAAAAAACAACACAATTCTTGTCACTTACCACCAACAAGCTGAAATGCCGAACTCAGAACATCCAGGGAGCAAACGAACATGTAAAGGAATCCAAGCAAGAGAATGAACCTTCCGATCGAGGTCACGACTCGGAGAACTTTTCCCTTTGTATCCAATTCTGTACAGAAGAACCAGAAATGAAAGATTGTTTCATACCCAGCACTTCTTTACACACACTCCTTATCTTTGGAGACTGCTGAACATCACAAACTGGCATGGCAGCTCACCTGACCATTTGGGCCCCAGGTCCTTGAGTTCAGGAAGGTCCCATGGGTTGCTCGATTCAGGATCCAAATCCACGAGAGCCACAGTGGAGTACGCTGGAAGCACTACTTCATCTTTGGACGAGTTTGGGTCTGGTTAAAGGAGCAGAAATATTAGGGATCATGGGTGAGGAAAGGAAAAGTTGGAGAACTAAGAAAGGGAAAATGTTTTCCATGGTGGCACTAACAAAAGAAGACATGTACCAAGATCCGGTGGAGAGACTGAAGTGTCACTTCCAATCTCTGGTCGTGGAGCCATTGCCTGGAGGATAGTGACAAGATTTTAAAAAAACAACAACAACAACAAAAAAATCCTACATTTTAGGCAAAAGGTTTCATGCTAGCAGCTTTTAAAACCTACTGACCTACAGTACTAGAACCCTAATACTATTACTACTAATACTAATAATAATAGTAAAAATATAATAGCTGATTTGATAACGGTGGACTTCCACTGTTATGCTTCCTCAGACCCAGCTTTGAGAACCACTGCCATAGATGAAATAGCATTAAATGGAATATGATTCTAGATAAACCCTCTAAACACATACAATCAGATATAATTGCCTTTGTGAGTAGATGAGATGACAAAAATTATTACCTGGTCAAAATGTATCTCTTTAGAATTTTTAAGCAATGCATTCACAGCTGATTAACAAGTCACCAAGAAAAAATAATTAAAAATCCTGCTATTGCACAAGTACCTCCAAGTACCATTGAAGTACTTCAATGGAGTTAATTTTTGCACGTGAGGCTAAGTATGTGTGTGTGTGTGTGTGTGTGTGTGTGTGTGTGTGTGTGTGTGTGCTTACCGAATCGTAAAATTGTATAAAGGCTATAAAATAGGGAAAATATATACCTATTCTTACCTGTCGGATTGAGCTTAAAGCAGCTTTAAGTCCTGAACAACGAAGCAGACTCCACCTGAGGTACCTGTGGAAATCGGGGCGCGCGCCGCTTTTTATACAGCACACCTGACGCACGAGACCACCCCGCCCCCCTCCCACCACCGACACGCACACAGAGCCCGCGCTCTGCAGCCACACGGAGGCACGTTATAGATTTATGAGCGCCAATAAACAGCCTTTGGACAATGTTCAGATCTAATAAATGTCATTTAAAAAAAAATGCTGAACCTTTTCTTTTTCCTTTTTTTTCTTTTGCATAGGCTCGAATGCCTAATCAGTGTCAAGACAATTAAACTTGTGTCATTTTATTAGTGGAAATTTTCCTTAATATGTCTCGAATCAGTTCCGCGCGCCCTCTGCTGGTAGAAGGGAAAAAGGTCAGGATCTAGATCTGATCATTCTGCTTAGAACTGTGAATTTATTGTTTAAAGAGGTGCATTTTAACGAAGCAACACTTTCCTGCACCAGTGCCTGTCCATCTATTATTTCTGTTTCTGTGCTACTGTGTGATTTATTTAATACTGTGTAATTTGTGCTATTGTACTGTTATTTATGCTATTGCTGTCATTTGTGTTAATGCAATGTAATTTATGTGCAATTGCTGTCATTTGTGCTATTGTACTGTTATTAGTCCCATTGCTGTGATTTGTGCTAATGCAATGTCTTTTGTGTGTTATTGTACTGTTATTTATTTGCAGTTGCTGTCAGTTGTGCTATTGTAATATCATTGATGTGCTATTGCAATGCCATTTATGTTTTTTTTTCCCTCCTAGATCGGTCTACTTTTAGTTTCTCACACACAAATCCTATAAAAACACAACAACAACAACAACAACAACAACAATAGTAACTTGGTAGAAGGAAAAAGTCAAAATCTGGATCTGTTAATCCTGCTTAAATCTGTGACTTTATTGTTTAAACAGGTAAATTGTAATGAAGTAATAATTTCTTCTACTCGTTTGATTGTATGTATTAACCCTTTCAGGATATTATAAGATGGAAATCACAATTACTGTAATTCATCATAAATTATTATCCTGATTTCATGGCTCTCTAGACTATTTGCCACTTTCAATACATGCCTACGTGTGTGTTTTTTATTATAAACAATGTACATCCAGTAAAAAAAGGTTGAAATTATGATCATTGTAATTAGACACTTGTAGCCTACAAAATATTCATAAACATTCTTAAATTTTATATCAACACTGTCTATGATTGTTTTAGCTATATTATACACAGGTTTATGCCCCATTAATAAGGAGTATAAGCCAGTTAATAAACTAATAAAGACATTTGATTAATATATAAAATAATATATATTATACATTAATAGAATTAATACATTGTAATAAATAAATTTGCATAACTTAAATGTAAGATTTTCAAGTGTGCCAATATTTGTGCAGTACACACGCACACACATAATAATATAATATATAATAATATACAGGTGCATCTCAATAAATTAGAATGTCGTGGAAAAGTTCATTTATTTCAGTAATTCAACTCAAATTGTGAAACTCGTGTATTAAATAAATTCAATGCACACAGACTGAAGTAGTTTAAATCTTTGGTTCTTTTAATTGTGATGATTTTGGCTCACATTTAACAAAAACCCACCAATTCACTATGTCAACAAATTAGAATACTTCATAAGACCAATAAAAAAAAACATTTTTAGTGAATTGTTGGCCTTCTGGAAAGTATGTTCATTTACTGTACATGTACTCAATACTTGGTAGGGGCTCCTTTTGCTTTAATTGCTGCCTCAATTCGGCACGGCATGGAGGTGATCAGTTTGTGGCACTGCTGAGGTGGTATGGAAGCCCAGGTTTCTTTGACAGTGGCCTTCAGCTCATCTGCATTTTTTGGTCTCCTGTTTCTCATTCTCCTCTTGACAATACCCCATAGGTTCTCTATGGGGTCCAGGTCTGATGAGTTTGCTGGCCAGTCAAGCACACCAACACCATGGTCATTTAACCAACTTTTGGTGCTTTTGGCAGTGTGGGCAGGTGCCAAATCCTGCTGGAAAATGAAATCAGCATCTTCAAAAAGCTGGTCAGCAGAAGGAAGCATGAAGTGCTCCAAAATTTCTTGGTAAATGGATGCAGTGACTTTGGTTTTCAAAAAACACAATGGACCAACACCAGCAGATGACATTGCACCCCAAATCATCACAGACTGTGGAAACTTAACACTGGACTTCAAGCAACTTGGGCTATGAGCTTCTCCACCCTTCCTCCAGACTCTAGGACCTTGGTTTCCAAATGAAATACAAAACTTGCTCTCATCTGAAAAGAGAACTTTGGACCACTGGGCAACAGTCCAGTTCTTCTTCTCCTTAGCCCAGGTAAGACGCTTCTGATGTTGTCTGTGGTTCAGGAGTGGCTTAACAGGAGGAATACGACAACTGTAGCCAAATTCCTTGACACGTCTGTGTGTGGTGGCTCTTGATGCCTTGACCCCAACCTCAGTCCATTCCTTGTGAAGTTCACTCAAATTCTTGAATTGATTTTGCTTGACAATCCTCATAAGGCTGCGGTTCTCTCGGTTGGTTGTGCATCTTTTTCTTCCACACTTTTTCCTTCCACTCAACTTTCTGTTAACATGCTTGGATACAGCACTCTGTGAACAGCCAGCTTCTTTGGCAATGAATGTTTGTGGCTTACCTAGTGAACCAAACTGAGAGACCATTTTGAAGGCTCAGGAAACCTTTGCAGGTGTTTTGAGTTGATTAGCTGATTGGCATGTCACCATATTCTAATTTGTTGAGATAGTGAATTGGTGGGTTTTTGTTAAATGTGAGCCAAAATCATCACAATTAAAAGAACCAAAGACTTAAACTACTTCAGTCTGTGTGCATTGAATTTATTTAATACACGAGTTTCACACTTTGAGTTGAATTACTGAAATAAACGAACTTTTCCACGACATTCTAATTTATTGAGATGCACCTGTATATTATTATATATTGTGCAAACTCTAGTGAAATTCCCAGGAGATCAGCAGTTTATGAACTACTCAGACCAGCCCTTCTGGTATTGTACTGTTTTATATATATATATATATATATATATATATATATATATATATATATATATATATATATATATATATATATATATATATATATATATATTTTAAACTTTTCTCGATTCATTTATACCTATTCTATGGTTAGATTTTTCATTTGTTTATAACAAAATCTTAGTGAACAGCTAAATATAATGAAGTGCATTAAACCTAAAAATGATAGGTGTATTTTGGACAAAGTCTTGCAAAGAAGCTGATAAAAGATTATACAACAGTTATGCCGATTAGTCTGCCTTTATTATGCCTACTGACTTGTGTGTTGCCTTATCAAAGTGTAGATGCTTCAAGGACATTAACTCCTGAGTGACCAATTAAAATAGTTCAGTGGGTTTTAGTAGAACGATATAAAAATCATTAACACAAAAAGCTTGGAAAATACACATATAGTATATCATAAATAGGAAATTATGCATCTGTTTTAGATTACACAATATTTAACAATGTAATATATTGTATTATTTATGATGATGCAAAATTTTTATAATTCTTTTAATAACTATTACTGTTTTCAATCTCACTTAGAGACTATAGCCCAATTTCAATCCTCTTTACAATATGCCCTATGAGTGCATAAGTGTGCAACACACTTCACTTGCTGTGATCACTCGCTGAACCCTCTGTAGTAAGCCTAAACATGCACAAAGTAATTTTCTTGGTGATTTTAATTTTGAACACTGATCAGAAGTTTGTGTTTATGTTAAGTTTAACTAGCTAACAAAGCAAAGAATGTCACATTTGCAGGTACAGTGGGGGAAAAAAGTATTTGATCCCCTGCTGATTTTGTACGTTTGCTCACGGACAAAGAAATGATCAGTCTATAATTTTAATGGTAGGTGTATTTTAACAGTGAGAGACAGAATAACAACAAAAAAATCCAGAAAAACGCATTTCAAAAAAGTTATAAATTGATTTGCATTTTAATGAGGGAAATAAGTATTTGATCCCCTATCAATCAGCAAGATTTCTGGCTCCCAGATGTCTTTTACACAGGTAATGAGCTGAGATTAGGAGCACTCTCTTAAAGGGAGTGCTCCTAATCTCAGTTTGTTACCTGTAAAAAGACACCTGTCCACAGAAGCAATCAATCAATCAGATTCCAAACTCTCCACCATGGCCAAGACCAAAGAGCTGTCCAGGGATGTCAGGGACAAGATTGTAGACCTACACAAGGCTGGAATGGGCTACAAGACCATCGCCAAGCAGCTTGGTGAGAAGGTGACAACAGTTGGTGCGATTATTCTCAAATGGAAGAAACTGTCAGTCTCCCTCGGTCTGGGGCTGCATGCAAGATCTCACCTCGTGGAGTTTCAGTGATCATGAGAATGGTGAGGAAGCAGCCCAGAACTACACGGGAGGATCTTGTTAATGATCTCAAGGCAGCTGTAACCATAGTCACCAAGAAAACAATTGGTAACACACTACGCCGTGAAGGACTGAAATCCTGCAGCGCCCGCAAGGTCCCCCTGCTCAAGAAAGCACATGTACAGGCCCGTCTGAAGTTTGCCTGAATGATTCAGAGGAGAACTGGGTGAAAGTGTTGTGGTCAGGTGTGGTCAGATCTCTCTGGCATCAACTCAACTCGCCGTGTTTGGAGGAGGAGGAGGAATGCTGCCTATGACCCCAAGTCATAACACCATCCCCACCATCAAACATGGAGGTGGGAACATTATGCTTTGGGGGTGTTTTTCTGCTAAGGGGACAGGACAACTGCACTGCATCAAAGGGACGATGGACGGGGCCATGTACCGTCAAATCTTGGGTGAGAACCTCCTTCCCTCAGCCAGGGCATTGAAAATGACCTTAATGACTTGGAGAGGATCTGCAAAGAGGAGTGGGACAAAATCCCTCCTGATATGTGTGCAAACCTGGTGGCCAACTACAAGAAACGTCTGACCGCTGTGATTGCCAACAAGGGTTTTGCCACCAAGTACTAAGTCGAAGGGGTCAAATACTTATTTCACTCATTAAAATGCAAATCAATTTATAATTTTTTTGAAATGCGTTTTTCTGGATTTTTTTGTTGTTATTCTGTCTCTCACTGTTTAAATACACCTACCATTAAAATCATAGACTGATCATTTCTTTGTCAGTGGGCAAACGTACAAAATCAGCAGGGGATCAAATACTTGTTTCCCCCACTGTACATTCATGTTGAACAGATTTTGCTTTACTCTGCTACAGAAACTCCAAATTAACAAATCAAAAATCTGTTTTAAAATATCAATTTTTCAAAGTATTCTCTAATTTTACTGCTCAGGCTGACACTTACAGCTATCTTTTTGGGTCATTGGTATTGGAAATGGAAATAAAATTGCATAAGTGAGCAATAACTTCAATTCAATTTTGTTTGTATAGCATTTTTAACAATTAAACAGAAATCCCAATCCTAATGATCAAGCCAGAGGCGATAGTGACGAGGAAAAACTTCCCTATTATTCTGCTTCTGCTAAATTCTGCTGTTAAAGTGTGGATGGTGAGTTGATCCACTGCGCCTCCAAAAACTGAAAAAACTTCGCTTGACCTAACAGAGAAACCAAACGATCTTTAAGATGACTTCAGGATGACCTCACTGGGCAAGTCGACAAGGGTATATTAATAAGAGTATTGAAACAGGACGTATCAGATTAAATGTCACATGGTCTCCATCATCATTTACACTAACAAAATGAGGTGGATGGTTTGAGGAGTAAAATATTGGTTTACATGTCACAGGAAGTGGGTGGGCCACTGTGAAGCCAGGTGAGGAGTCAACTGGAGCCACAGAGCTTTGTCAAACCAAGCCAAAGGACCTAGAGTTTGCTAAGCATTAGTGAAAGTTTTAGAGAAAACCAATTTAGGGATTTCAGTCATGTGCTTTGGTGCTAGGTTTGGCAGAAAAGACCTTTGTCCCATCGTCAAGGTATGGAAGTTGGACATGTGGTTATTTGGGTTTGTTTTGCTTCTGAGTGCCAACTTCTGAGTATAGATAATGCCATTTAGGAGGGATAACAATTCAAAGCTCCTCCAGATGGTTAAGCAACAACCCAAGTTGAAGTTTTGAGTAGACAAATACATCAAATTCCACAGTGTAAGGAAAAATTATGGGATGTCGAAGATCTCAATGAAGAAAATCTTTATTGCAGCATGGTAGTGACAAAGTACATGAAGCACTTCGGGTTCATCTGAGTCAAAGTGAACCCCGAACAATATCAGCACAGACATTTTATACTGTATTTCAAACCAGGTTTTCTGCACGTAATGTAAATGAAGTTTCACTCTAAATGCAAATTAAGGATAGCATTTGATGTGATCACTTTCTGTTCTTACAGTACTGACGTCGTTACAGGTGTGACCCCCAAAGAGTGAGGTGATAGGATTGTCCAGACACATGTCTTTCTGAATGATAATTACGGTCATGTACCCCGTTGTTCAGGGATGGTTCTTGATGTCCCATGCTATAACTGAGTGAATGTCACTTTAGGTGGTATTATACACATAGTGCTGAGACTGAGGTAAATTGTCCCTTTGATAATTCAGCTTTTTTCAGGGATGAGCATTTTCCAACAACTACCTTGGAGTGGAATCTGTTTAGAGGCAGTGTTTACTTTCTTACAACTCTAATTTGTAAAGTAAGAAGAAAAGGAGAGCCCCTCAGCTTCCGTTCCCAGCATCTTCTCCTCCATTGCTAGCCTCCACTGTTTCCATACAGTGCTTTATTTTAAAGGTGAGTGTCAATTTCAGATTCCCATGGTAGACTCCTTCCCACTTCTGCAAGCCTTGCTTCCCGATTGCTGAGTTCACCATTTCAGCCACAAGTTCATCCCTGGCCTCACTTGTTGTTGTACTCATGGCTCTGATGTTGGTTCTGTTGCTGCTCTTGCCTGAGCCTGTGCTCCTGATCCAGTCTCAAAATCAAGTCTTTTTGGCCTTGGCCCAATCAGTCTATACAACCAGTGGTATCCCCGTGTCAATCCTTGCTCCTGCTTACAAAATATTTCACTGTTCTGTTACTGAAACCCCTAATCTAGCCCTTGTGAAACCCAGTTTTAGTGCCTGGTCCTGTTTCTGTTTTAGGTCAGGGTGTATCACTGCTGCCTGCACTGCCCTGTGATCAGGGTTCATCTCTTATCTGCTGCTTTTCGCACATAAAGAAGGGGTGTTGATTATTTGATGTCTTCTTCTGCTCATCTCCCAGCCCTGACCTGTCCACTCTCCGTGATTTTCCTTCACGTCTTTTGTGCGTATTCCGTTGTAATTCTCAGCCTTATTTCCTTGTTCTTTGTTTCCTGGTATCTGAGGTTTAATAGTGTTTAAGAGAAGAGTTTTTTTTTTAACCAAGTTTGTCTGTTTCATTCTACTATGATAATGGATTTACCTGTGTTAACCACGTCTGCATGTGTTTTGACCCTTGTCATGGACTATGACTACATTTCATGGAAAATACAATAAAAGGACTTTCATCCAGCTCTCTCCAGCTCATTTTTTATACCTGCTTTAAACTGAGGGAAAGTTTGATATAGGTTGACCTGTTCAAAATTTTGTGTTTAAAATCTCATTTGAATGGTTCTTTAATTAAGCATGATTTTGCCATCCACTGTGACACTACACAAACTTTTCATGTGTAGCATTTCTAGTGTAGAACATGAAATTAATCTAAAGATCAACAAAGACAAATATCTGAAATTTCACCATACAGTACTAACAACCCGTGCTAATAAAGCACATTACACAGTCTTTATTCCAATGTCTTTTCTTCTTTTTATCTTTCTTTTACAAGGACTTTAACAGAACATAAACTTGTGTAATTGGATGCTTTAATACTTGCATACTAGCGTACTTATGTTAATTGTATACTGGTACTATATACTTGCCCAATAGCATATTTGTGTATGTGCATAATTTTATACTTACATACTAGCATGCTTGCAGCAGTTTCACTAAACAAATCATTTAATAACTGCACTCTTGGGTTTTAATGGCATTTACTGTAATTCATTTTGTAAATGTGACATTAAAACAGGTATCACAATTTCCTGATTAAATAATAATTAATAATTATATAACATTTTTTTTTTTTAAATTTCAAAATAACCTGGTTCTAACAATGGGAACTAAACAAGAGATATGACATATATAAATCTGAAGTTGTTTCAGAGATAAAGTTATGCTATACTGTTATTTATAAGCGTTACTTCCTGGTATGGTGCATTTGTTGACATATTCAATGAAAATGGCCCATGTGCATGCTTTAGATAAATAACTTAAAACATTGCTAAAACATCTACAGCACCAGAATCACACTTGCCCCAGCTCATTATGACTATTATAACGAACGTTATCTTGAAACATTGTCATTAAAATGCACAAAAATCATATCATTTTCCCATTAAGGTATAAATTCATTTAAGATTTCAGGCATGAAACATACTTTTTCATTATAGGTTATGAAAAATGTACATTTTTATTTCGACAACATTCTGGTTCAACAGGGAGTTGCATCATCTGTATTTCCTGAAGTTTATGAGAAGAAGAAAAATTTCTCTCATTCTGTTTTTGTTTATTTTCGATGATATTGTGATATTTGATTGACAAGATTTCTTTTAAAACTACAACCATGGTACCCAAGTTATAGAATGAAACAGAATTAATAATTTAAAAACATTACCAAGTCTTTAATGTCCTCATGTCATTAGCATCAATGCTAGTTTTGTGTATTTTCTAATTCAATGCTGAAAACAGCTCAAACCTGTTACTTATTAAACAGCAAAATGTAGCCATTTTCAGGTAAGAAACTTTGAGATAGTGGCCTGTGAAGGGTGAAGAAAAAAACATTTTAAAAATAATGTGTTTAAGCAGACTAAATGTAATTTCAATCATGGAATCAACTATATATTAAAATAGCTCCATACCGGTTTACAGTTTTATGACTGAAATCAAGCCATTATGTTCTGTTGTTGATTAATCTCAGATAAGAGTGACATGTTTGATGCTCAGTGTAATGGAGTGGAGTTGATGGAGTTCTGCCCTTTGGATCGTGCATGTGTGGCCTTATCAGCTAATTACAATAATTATCAATATTCATCAGTAGCTTATGTTAATTATTGTGTTTATACGCCAAGTCTTATTTTGATGCACAAACAATCGTCACCCATGTGACTTGCTAGAGGACTAGAGACCAAGGTTATGTTTGTGCACATGTGTCTTGAGAGATAAGGTACTGGAGACTTTGTGAGACACAAAGACGCCACTCTTGAACTCGGATCTAACCACGAGTGGACTTTTATTGACTTTACATGATTTATAATTATCTTGTGATATTGTGTCTCTGTGCAATAGTTGATTTTTTTGCCATTAAAATCACTTTATTCCATCATCCATTATGTAATAAGATGTACCATAAATTCCTTAGATTTTCTTAGGAATTCCTTAGCAATGTGCACTGTAAAAAAAAAAAAAAAAAGACATTGTAAATGTACAGTATCTTCTTGGTAGCATGATTGGCAAATGTAATTACTGTAATTGGTATTTACAGCACATTGTACAGTATTTTTAAATTAAGTGCAAAACTGTCTCTTTACATGACTACTTGTTGGTAACAGTACATTTGTGTACAGTTAATGTGTAGTTGTACCGTTGCTTTAACCGTTTTATTGCTTAATATGCCTCTTACCTCAGTTTGACGTACTTGAAATTCTAACACAGCAATCTGATCATAATGTGCTCACATTTTATTACAATTTCATTTTGCGTAAGAACAAAATGACAATATTACACAGTAACGACTTTCTACAATGAAAGATTACACAATAAGAAGCTGCTAAAATGGACAATGAGAACAACATGCACAGAATTATTGAGTCACTGAGTGTGTTATATTTTTGAAATATCCTTCTAACTAGCAAATGTTAGCTAACAAACATTGCTTAGCTTTACCTCCAGTTCGATTCACTAAAATAAATGAAGCTAGCTAGCTAGATATTTAAAAAAAATAAAAAAAAAAGAAGAAAGAAAGAAAAAAAGAAAGAAATAGAAAAGAACAAAAAAACATAGCCTATTTTCTTGTGGTATTCAGGACTGTGACCAACATTTTTGTTCATGTTGTACTTTATCTTACTTGTGGAAGGAAATATAGGCTAGCTATGGAATCTACATTGGCTCGCTTTACTAAAACCTGGGCTGACAAAATAACGTAAGATATAAAAACTGCACATAGTTCATTTGCTGCTTCAGGAAAAAAAAAATTTAGCACCCAGTTTTAGTAAAATTAATGATACTGTATGCTTCATTGTGTTTTTACAATACAGTCACAGCAGTGTTATTGTAGCCACACAGTAAGGTCATTACATGATACAGTATAATCTACCAGTACTGTAAATATTTCCCCAGAATTCCACTCAGGCTGCTGTATTCAACTGTAAAACTGTAAAACACATATACAGTATAATACTCCTTTGTACAGAGTAAAAATAATAGAAATTGTTTACAGCGTGTGGTTTAAGCTCAATACAAATGACACAATAATGCCAGATAAAGCGATAATTTTTTTATTATTGTTGCAGATCAAAGGACATTGCTATCCACGAAGTCGTGGTTGAAACCGCAATGATTATAGTACTCCCACACAACCATAATATAAAAAGATCATATCTGTATCTGAATTACACAGCTGATCTATTATGATATATCGATGCCTTTTGTTCACGTGGGTCACATTACTATGGAAATTTGTAATTCTGCTAAATTCATAAAATCGCAAATGAATCACACATGCAAATCACAATATTTTCTAATTATCTTTGTCAGTTAAACTTCGATTAAACTTATTTTTTTAGCTATAATTTAATTGCGATGTCATCATACTGAGTAACCGAATTACGTAAGGAATAAAACACCTGGAGGAGGCATGCTGGTATAGGAAAACAATCAACCTGAAGTTCATTATTATTTCTTTTATACCACAGCAATTTGTCCATGATAAAAACATTTTTAAAAATTTGTTCATATTTGTATTTGTTTATAGTTACATTTAATACAGTGTGTCCCAAAAGTCTCCATACATAGGGGACTATGTTTGCCAGCACCACATCATTTGTGCCTTCGTCAGTGGATGTCCGTGGACGTCCACTTCTTCTCAGTTCGTTTGTTAATAAGTTCGCCCGTGTCGTGTGTGATGTGCTCGCCATGTTTCCTGTTAAAGCCTGTCGCAACCTTGCGACAGCTTCCCGATCTGGCCATGAGAATGATTTCAATATGTTCTTCTTTTGTCAAAGGCGTTCTTAAAGGCTGAAAAAAATATACAATATAAACTAAATATGAATTTTTTTTTTTTTGAAGATATTTTGCTAAAAAATGTTCATTTCCCCCCATGTATGGAGATAGATTTCCCCCAGTGTGTATCGTGGAAAGTCTGCAAAACATTATAGCAACGTTATAGCAGCTATAAACAGTTGCTATCTCACCAGTGTCCTTTTTTTCCTCTCAAAGTCAATGAGACAAAAAAACAAAAACAAACTGCATCTTGTCACGGCAACAAGAAACTGGAAAGAGCAAAGTCCTTCGTCTTGAAGAATTTCCCATGATGGAAAACCTATTGTTACAAAACACTGACACTGGAGACTCCTTCCATGAATGTTAAATAAGCATCTCCTTACAGGAAACTTCACCATATTAATGACTGTAGGTATTACTTTGTTAAATAACAGCATTTTAAAAATGAGGGGGCGGGGTGGCTTAGTGCTAAATCCCGCGTCCACCCTGTGTGCGTAGAGTTTGCATGTTCTACTTGTGCTTTGGGGGTTTCCTCCGGGTACTCCGGTTTCTTCCCCCAGTCCAAAGACATGCACTTTATTATAGAATAGTAACCAAAACCATCTGACTAATAAAAAATTGTACAGAATCTTTATCATAACTTTAAATGTAGACGATTTTCCAAGACTTAAATGATGTCTGAAGTTTGGCTAATGTAGCTAACAAGGACTAGAAACATATAGCCACCAGTTTAGCCTAATGCAAACTGCACGTGTGTATCATCATACACTTGCTGTTTGGCTATGCGATAAAGTCAATAAATATTTGTGTAAAAGGCATAAACAAGTCAACTCTATATCTTCCACATTTAAATATGTTTCACTGTTGAAAAATGTGCAGGAAAAATGTTTAATGGCAACGATCTGCTTTAATATTTTGTCTAAATCATGAAACTAGAAATAGAGCAAACGTGTTTTCAGTACGCTGTGATTACAGTACCGTAGTAAATGATTCACAGACTGTTTATTAAGCTAGCCAGGTTCATTCGGTTCATGACTGTGGACAACTCTCATATTAAAATCCAATACCAAACTGTAGCTCGCTCCGGCGGGGAGTCATAAACCGATCTCCTCGGCGAAATGTGTCCAAACAAGTCTTTCCCTCTCTGTCAGTGTGAAATGGAGGCAAAGGTCACGGCCATGTCATGTATTACAACTCAACTGACCAAAGTAAATTCCACCTGCTATTACAGACTCGAACTGCAATGACGGTCATTTCTGATAATAATAATGAAAGCATATGCAGTAAATTAGAAATAAATAAAAGCAAGTGAGCCGTTTGTTCAGCTGTTAAAGATTCTGATCAAACATTCGGCAGCTGAATCTGTGTAAAGCTTCTGTATCTTGGGCCCCTGTTTCTCTGACCTACTTTAAATAGCACATTATGTCTGTAATATACAGTATAACATTAAACACCGTTTATAGGGAGTTCCACAAAACAGCATGATGTTATGCACGAGTCACTTATTTTTTTTACTTCGGGATTAACCTGAAACAAATATTTACATCATATATGGTAATGGTAATGGAGTGCACATACTAATAAACACACACTCGCGCCTATGATTTTACTGCGATACAGAAAGTGGAGCCACATGAGGTAAAGTATAACAGGCATTTGATTCCTCTCATGTAATCTCCAATCACTCATGCAAACAAGGGCACATCCGTCCGATTACAAATCAACTGAGCGAAATGTAAAAGAGTCAAATGAAACTCCTTCAGCTGTTTCCCTGAAAAATAACTAAGCAATAATCAGCATAGGGAGTATGAATTATTAGCACTTTAGAAGAGATTAGAATAAAAATAAATAAAAAAATAGAATATAAAAATGAAAATAGAGTCAAATTGTATACTACTACTACTACTACTACTACTAATAATAATAATAATAATAACAATAAGAGGAAGAATAACAATAATAGAACAAAAATAAAAGTAGAGTTGAATATAACTAGAGTGTAATATAAAAAAAAACTATTATAAGACATAAAATGACACAAAAATACGCAAAAATAGAATTTACAAATGGAGTGAAGTGCAAAAGAATAAATGTAGCAGAATAGCATACTGTCAGATTGAAAATAGAGTAAAGCAGAACAGAATGAATAGAAGAAATCTATAATCAAATAAATCTAGAACTGAGTACAAAATAAATGATAGGAATAGTGTAAAACAGAATGAAAGAATAGAACAGAATATAAAAATACAATATCGTACAAACATAGTATATGCACTGTGTATGGAATGAATGTAGAGGAACACAGAATAAATAAGAATAGAATAAAAATACAATGTAGAATTCAATTCCAAAAATAGAGTACAACAGAACAAGAAAAATAGAATAGACTGGAATAGAATATAAAACTTAAAAAACAACAACAACAACAACAAAAAACAAACAAACAATAGAATATGAAAATACAGTAGAACAGAAGAAATAGTAATGAAGTGGAATAAAATACCATTAAATTATAATCGCATAAAACTAGAACTGAATTCAAAAATAAATTATAGTAACAAAGCAAAAATGTACAATATACATTTATATACACAAATGGAGTGAAGTAGAATAAAGAATGAATGTAATAGAATAAAATAAAATTGAAGAGAATAAAATTAGATTTCAAAGTACAATAGAATAGCACAGAATAGAATAGAAAAAAACCCCAAAACAATAGACTATATGACACAATATGAAAACAGGTGAATAGAATAGACTAGAAAAGCACAGAGATGAATACTACTGTAATCATCTAAAACTAGAATTGAGTACAGAAAAATACAATGCAAAAAAATTGGATTAATAGAATAGAATATAAAAATAAAATATAACAAAAATTGGAATATACAGGTAGTGTAAAGAAGAACAGAATGAATGGAGCAGAATAGAAAAGGATTAAAATAGAACATAGGATTCAAGAATAGAGTACAACAGAGTGAATAGAATAAAATAGTATACAATATAAAAGAAATATTATATATATATATATATATATATATATATATATATATATATATATATATATATATATATATATATATATATATATATATATATATATATATATATATAAAATAGTAGGACAATAGGTATAGAAATAGAAAATTGGAATGCAGAAATGTGGACTTGAATAAAGAATAAAAATAGAATATAAAATGTAAATACTAAATAGACTAAAATGAAACGGAAATAGAAAACGGAATAGAAAAAAAGTAGAATATAATGAAATAAATATAATAATATCTAAAAGCCAATGTGATAAACAGAGTAAAACAAAATAGTATGAAATGCACAGAATGGTCACAACATGAAATGAAATCTGTATAACGGGGGTATGAACGAGTTGCCCTTTGTAATATTACCTCCTCTAACACACCTAATGTAGCTCATAAAGAGTTTAATAAATAGCTTGATTATATGCTAATTAATGAATGTGTGTGTGTGTGTGTGTGTGTGTGTGTGTTAGAGTATGGAAAGTGCTGATATAGCAGGAGCAGGACTACAAACACACTGCAACGCTTCTAAGGGAAGTAGAGAAGTGAGTTAATCAAAAACTAGTGTGCTTTAAAGTGTGATGGAAAAAGAAATATCTCATTAAATTATAGACCTACTTCACACACACACACACACACACACACACACACACACACACACACACACACACACACACACACACACACACACAAACACACACCTCATGCTAGTAGACCTGTAACTGCATTACTCTAGGGTCAGTGCACAGTTGAACACTTTCCGGGTTTGAGCTTGAAAATTAGACGATAAGTCATATAAGGTAAAAAGGTGTGTGCTGCATCAAACTGTACTTTAGTAATGACAAGGAATTATATAGAAAGCTGATATATTACTACATTTCTGAATCAGAATTTGAATCTGACTTCTAAATCAGAAGATTGTAGGTATAGTTTAGAACATTTATACACTGAATTTGAAGGAATTTGTAAGCAGTTTGTAGAACGGTGAATCATCGACAGAAACAGAATGACAGAAATAAATCTTTAATTTTATAACCTTAGGACCTATTTTTGATGTGTGTGTGTGTGTGTGTGTGCGCGCGTGTGTGTGTATAACCCTAACACTTAACTGCTCAGGTTTATTTGTAAGTCATTTCGGATAAAAGTGTGTACCAAATAAATACATATAAATATAAATGGGAATATCATGAGATTTGGAAGTTAACTTTGAATGTATTTTAATTCACACACACACACACACACACACAAAAACATATACAGGAGTATACAGAATATATTGTAGTCTAAATACAATATATGTAAGAATTTATTATTTGTTATTTTTAAAATCCTCTTATTCAGTAGTTTTGGTGGAAATCTGCTGATAGCATACAAAACAAAAGTCTGTAATTACAGCTTCTTCTTCTTTCTTTTTTTTTGCTAATATTTCAGCTCTCATAACCTAAACAAAACAAAACAAAACAAAAAAAAACCTCAGAAGTTTTAAGACTACAATAAAAGCAGATAAAAGTTGTGGACTACTGATTATGAGTTTGAAAAACATTTAATGACAAATGACGTGATTTTTTGATGCGGCCCTGTACAAAGCGGAGTTACTGTCGTTAAAACCCTGAAGTTTTTTATTTTCCTACAGACACATGTCCAGAAGCGTCATAGTCTTCTTATACTACAGCAATTCGCTGTAAATGTTCTACTTATCAAAGAATGACAGTTGTATATATCATTTTTTTCCATTTAAAGTTGTGCAATGTTAACACACACATCACTTAGTAGCAACAGATGTCGCTCCACCAGCCTCACTTTTTTTCCTCTAGTTTATCATGTTTCCAAGAAAACCCTCTCTCCTGAAAGCTTTAAATTAAAGCTGAATGGTATAAAGCGCTGACACTGGTGGCAAAAAAAAAAAAAAAGTTACAGAAAACTTCATATAAAAAAATTACACATTTTTGAAGCCCATCCCTGTGTAAACTGTTACTACAGAAACAATAACACATTCGAATGACTGCATTAATAAACCTTGTAGTCAGAACCACTATCTGAGCTGCTGTTATAGTAAATAAATCAACACTAGAATCAAGAATTCAACACTTCTGTGGTATAATGAGATATATTAGTCATTTCTCCGTCTGTAGTATATTAATAAGACAAATCACATAATGAACCTCATTTCTCAAGGGCTTGAACTATTCGATTTGATCACAAACTGAGCAAACAATTATTTTTTTTACACACATGGCATTTCCATTACTTTGCTCTGTATTTATTAATTAGCACCATCTCTCTTCAAAAACCAGGTTTGTTTTTAACCTTACTTATATGTAGTGCCTAGTTACGCTGACGTTTAACCACGAGAGGGCGTGCCAAGCTAAAAAAAATAAAATAAAATAAAAATTGCACACAAAAATTTGCAACTACTGGACAGATATTGCTGTGGATATTATTGAAACATCTTACATGCACTACTCGCTTTGCTTCTCATATAAATGTCAGAGTATTTTGCACTCATGTGTGTAGAAAACTAGTAAATATTTGGGAGGTTTTGTGTGAGGTAAAGTACTGAATATGACATCATTTTATGTTTTTGTGTTTTTGTTAAATTAGAGACATTCTGCATGTATGTGAAAGTAGGATGTTTTATGTGGCTCCATGAAGGAAACTAGTGAGCTTTAGGTCATTTTTTTTAAATGTAATTTTGTGAGTCAGTCTAAACACATCACAATGTTTTGTGCATATCTGGGAGGTACAGTAGTGAATGTGGGTTAAAGTAGTGTAAGAATATTTTGTATGTGAAAGCATATTCTATACGTTTTATTTGTATATTTTGTGCATATGCGTGAGGTAAAGTACTCAGTGTGAGGTAAAGTATTCAGTGTGAGGACGTTTTGTATATGTGTTGGGCAAAAGTAAAGCATTCCAGAGTGTTTTGTGCATAGGTGAACTAGAAAATATCAGAGTTTTGTTTGAATGTGTGAGGTAAATTAATAAATATAGAGCATTTTTCATGATGTGTGAGGTAAAATAATGAATATGAGGGCATTTTGCATGATTGTTTGAGGTTAGTAATAAATATAAGCATCCTGTATAACAGTGTGAGGTAAAATGTTGTATCTGAGAGTATTTTGTGTGAATGTGTGAGGTGAAGTAATAAATATGAGAGTGTTTTGCTTAAACGTGTGAGGATAAATGAGGATGAAGAGAGTATTTTGTGTGAAAGTATGAGGTAAAGTAATGCATATGAGCATTATTTGTGTGAAGTAATGTTGAATATGAGAGTATTTCATGTGAAAGTATGAGGTTAAATAAAACGTGAGCATTTTTCGTGATTGTGTGAGGTAAAATGTTGAATATGAGACTATTCTGTGTGAATGTGTGAGGTAAAGTAACAAATATGAGTGTGAGGTAAATGATGAACATGAGAATGAGAATTTTGTGTGAACGTATGAGGCAAATGAATAAATATGGGAGCATTTTTCATGATTGTGTGAGGTAAAATGATGAATATGAGAGTATTTTGTGTGAAAGTGTGAGGTAAAGTAATGAATATAAGAGAATATGAGAGTGTAAACATGATAATTGGTGTGTATGTATAAGGTAAAGTGGTAAACATGTGTTCTGAGCATGTGTGAGGTCAAATAGTGGCATGAATAAACACATACTTATAAACTTATGTAAATAATTATGTATACGAACTTAATCTCTCTTTCTGTATCGTGCCTCTTTGTTCGCTCACACACGCAAACTCACAAATAACATTGTCAAGGATATTTAAATGAGGATATATGAACAGAAATAAATATACACATGAGTAGTCCAACTCCCATCTCTCCCTCCGTTCCCCACAAACTTCCCTGAGATGTTTGGTTGAAATCTATCCTGAGGAACTTCATCAAGGTAGCAGAGACGTTGCCAGATTCTATAAAACGGACCGATCCTATATTTAACAATAAATTTGATCTTCTCTATGGGCAATTTCCTAATCCACTAAACTATAGTGTAGTTGTGAGAGCCTTTTTGTTTTTCCAAAGTTAAAGTATTAGTTCTGGTTTAAATGCATGCTTTACCCATTTCACAGTCGAGTCTGTGTGTTTATTTCCTGGCAAGGCACTCACCCAGGGGAGGCATTCACGATTCGAGACTCGGGTTTAGGGCATTTTGGAGCAAAAGAAGCATTTTCAGTCTAATCTCTGTCTGTACGATTACCACAGAAGATCACTTTGATACATTTCCCTGTACTGAGAAAGAGAACGGAAAACCCGTTGACTCAAAACTCACTTATTATTAAGTCTGTGAATAAACATTCAAAACCACAACTGTTACCCAAAAACATTTAAGATGCCAAAGTTGATCTAGTTTTATACCACAGTGATGTGGTGAAGTTTTCTGTGAGGAGATATTTATTGAACATTTATGGAAGGAGTCTCCAGTGTCAATGCTTTGTTGCAGTCAGAGGTAAAGCTGTAACTGCTCCCCGGGCGCCGCAGCGAAAATGGCTGCCCACTGCTCCGGGTGTGTTCACGGTTTGTAGTGTGTGTGTTCACTACTCACAACTCCTAATGTGTGTGCACTAACTTGGATGGGTTAAATGCAGAGGACAAATTCCAAGTATGGGTTACCATACATTGGTCTTCACATGTCACTTTCACTGTCACCTTTTCCTGCCACGAGAGAGAACAAGAGCCTAAATGAGGAACTAACTTGTTTCACAGACATTCATTAAAATTATCTAAGTATAAATGTATGAAATGTACAATGTGACTTCAAGACGTGTTTTTTCCCCCCAAAAGGACTGATTATAAAGATTGAGAGCTTGATTCACAAATACTGTCGAATGAAGAATTCTTGAAATTGTTCTACAAAAACAAATGTTGAAATGTTTATTTGTGGAATTCGACAACTTTACATTTCGCATATATGCTGAAAATCAGGTTGAAAAAACAAAACCCCCCACACAGAAAAAACAATCATTTATAATAATTGTTGGCAGATCTGCATTATTTTGTGTAGTCTTTCTGTTCTACTTGTGCATTACATCTCCGTCACAGAAAATGATAGAAATCATAGCCTTTTTTTACTCTGATAAAATGTGTTCCTAGCTGATGGCTGGTGGGATTTTGGGGTATAAAAATGCTGACATTATGTCGTTATTTCTGGAGCATACTTATCACCTCCCTTGGCCACCCACAGTCCCACTGCCACATTTACAGTATATGTACCCTTGTGTAAACTGGATAAGACAGTGACAATGAGAGTTAGGTAAATATGTCCTGATATGTTCCATACCTTCCTGAACCATATATTCAGTCTTGGAGGTCTGAATTGAGTACATATTTCTGTAACTCCTGGTTTTCAGATATCAGGAAAAAAAAATTCCTGCGTGGGTGATATTACACACTAACAACATTACCACTAATAGTCAGTGGTCTAACCTTGGAGGAGGCTCGACTGGTGCGCTGAGCAATGTTCCACACACCACACACACACACACACACACACACACACACACACACACACACACACACACACACACACACACACACACACAGAATCAGAGGTCAACTGTTGGCGGATGTTTCTGGAGTTTCGACAGAGCTTCCAGAAACACAGTAGCCTCCACCACACCAAAACACTTTTGACACTAATCGCTTCACACACACACACACACACACACACACATCTCCCCTGCCCCCGCCACACACATACTCATCACCCTCCTCTGTCATCTCAAGGCGATGCGAAAATGAAATAAATGGTAAAAGAACGAGGAACGATAGATAAATCTAGATTTTTCCATGTCAGGCCTTCGTTTTGATCAAACCTCGATGCAGTCGGAATGGTAGCAATTTCAAGTCAAGGTTGCACATCAAGACTAATTTATCCACCTTCTCTCTAGCGCTCTCTCCCTCTATTTCACTCTCTTTCTCAGTCTCACACACTCTCACACACATGTTCACACACCCTACAGCTTGGACTGTATTGACCTCTGCCATGATTGATTTGAGATGTCTCTGCTTCCTCTTATCTTTGAGAGAAAAGGGAGATCAGCTCTCTTGCTCTCTCTCTCTCTCTCTCTTTCACACACACACACACACACACACACACACACACACACACACACACACACAATGAAAGTAAAGCATTACATCATTGCTGAAATTATTCCGCCTCACTAAAAGTGCTGAGGAAGAAAACACTTCGGGGTTATGCTGTTATAGGAAAATAATCAACGACACGGTGATGTATGTTACTGTAATCACCACAATGTTGATTATTTTCCTACAACAGCATGTCCCGAAGTCTATATACCACAGCGATTTGTTAATGACTACAATATCTAATTTATTAACAAATGACACACTGGTTTTTCGTCATTTTTTATCTGTTTATAGTTACATTTAATGCTATCAACTAGTTTATAGCAGCTATAAACAGTCCCTCACCAACCTACAAATTTACAAATGCACAAATTTGCATAAGAAACTGGCTTGAACTAACATAAGCATTAATATAACACAGCATGATTTCCGAGTTCTCAAAAGGTGTAGTTTAATTTTCTAACACAGATCAGAAAGAAAAAAAACAAAACAAAAAAAAACAAAAGCTTGTCATATTACTGAGGAATGTGCTCTGACACTGGAGACTCCTTCCAACAAAGCGAAATTATTATTGTTACGTAGATCGTCCACCATCCAAATCCCCGTGAACGAGCTGTTACTATAGAAACGGTAACGTTTCAGAATGAGTGCGTTAATATAAACCTGTGATTTGAATTACAGCTGACAGCTTCCACACTTTCTGACCAATCAGATTCGAGAATTCAACAGCGCTTTGTTTTAAACGGCGTTAAAATTAAAACATAAATCTCAGCATCCAATAAACACAAGAGAAAATTAAAAAATAAATTAAAAAAAGAGTAAGAAATCAGACCAGTGTCCAATCTTAAAAAACGTCATTTTAGAAGTTCTTAACGCTGAGTCTAACTGACTGGGCAGACCTCAATGATTCGCCTGAATCAAGAATACTGAATAAGACAGAGGATCAACACACCGGAGAAGTGCAGCACCGTGTAGACGTGCCAGTGGTTAGCTGGCATGCCATGAAAGTTAACGTGTAAAACACACATGTGCTTTTAAATCAAGACTGACAGCCTAATGCAGCACTGAATAACGGGTTTATTAAGGGGTTAGTTCACATACTGAATGGGTTTGATATTCTCTCTTGCCAGTAGTCCAGTGATCCAGGTGAGATTCTCAGTACTTAAGCATGACCTGGAACAGATCACAGCAAAGTAAATTAAAAAAATAAAAAAACGGCAGGACAGTCAGGTGATGTAATGTGTAACATTATTCAGTTATTATTAAACGTGGCTGTGTTTTTATTCTGAAGTATACTGACTATGACTACGCCCTACTCTTCACTCCGAAGCTTACCTGTCTGTAAGATTAACGGCCATTTTGAATTCACAACAACATTATTTTTTGAAGCATAGACACTTATTTAAACCAATTTAATCTCATTTTTAAACTTACGAATAGACAGACTCAGCAATGAAAATGTCCCCATGTTAGTTTCATTCAATTATTAGAGTTCACTCAGCCTGATTTTTGTTAAGAAGGCTAATTTAGATAGATAGATAGATAGATAGATAGATAGATAGATAGATAGATAGATAGATAGAGAGATAGATAGATAGATACTTACTTACTTCTTACAAAATGCTACAATCATTTAATCATTCAATATGCTAATCCCAGTTCTGTTTGGGTTATATTTTGGGGTGTGTGTGTGTGTGTGTGTGTGTGTGTGTGTGTGTGTGTGTGTGTGTGTGTGTGTGTGTGTGTGTTCACCTCATCCAGCCAGTCGTTGAAGGCGGATGTGCGCGTGAACACTGTAGGTTTCTTCAGTTCGTTACAGTTGGCGGACGACACAAAACTGGTGACGCCCTGAACGTACCATTTACCATCTTTCCCCTTACAGTTCAGAGGACCTCCAGAGTCTCCCTACGGAGAGAGAGAGAGAGAGAGAGAGAGAGAGAGAGAGAGAGAGAGAGAGAGAGAGAGAGAGAGAAAATGATTAGTGAAAAAGAAAGTATGAAAAAAGAGGTGGAAATATGGAAAGAGAGACAAGGGACACAGAATAATGAAGGGTAAAAAGTAGTGAGACAGAACAAGGTTGAGAAAATGAGAGTTAGAAAAAAGGAGAAAAGGAGGAGAGAGAAGAGAACAAAGAGGCAGACAGAGAGGAAAAAAAGGGAGAAAGTGAAATATGAAAGAGAATGCAGGGAGAGAACAGAGAGAAATATGAGATAATGACAGAAAAGGTGAGAAAAATGAAAGTGGAAGGAGACAAAAGAGAGCAGAGAGAGAAAAAAAAGGGAGACAGACAGCAGGAGAAAAAAAAAGAGAAAATTAAAAAAAAGAGTTCATTTTGAAAGAAAAAAGAGAGAGAGAGATCAGCGAGGAAGAACAGAGGAAGACAGAAGTGTGAGAAAAAGATAGAAAGAGAAATTAATGTAGAGAATAAAGAGAAACAAATGGAGAAAGAGACAAAAAAAATGGTTGGAAAAAAGGAGAGAGAAGAGATAAATATGATACAGGAATGATATCGGGTGGAAGAAAAGTAGGAACAAAGGATGGATATAAAAAAAAGAGAGGAGAGAGGATTAAAAAATAGAAGAAAAGGGAAAAACAGACATGGAGAGACAGAGAGAGAGAGAGAGAGAGAGAGAGAGAGAGAGAGAGAGAGAGAGAGAGAGAGAGAGGTATGGAGAGAGTGGACGGATAAATTGAACCCTTTCTTCATAAATGATTAGAAATCTCATCTAGATTTAAAAAAAAAAAAATACTTTTTAGCACTCAGATCTGCATAGAAAAATCATATGAAATTTAATTTGAATAAAAAAAAACAGCTTCATTAACATTCATTCACTAAACACAAAACATTCACAAAATTTTTAAATGTAACCAAATTAATATTTAATACAAAGAATTTTGTAATTTAAGCGTCTATTTCTTCTTCAGTAAAACACTTTTTAATTTCGTGTAAAAACTCCGAATATTTGAAAATGAATGAGGATTTGTGCTCAATTTCTTTACTTTTTTCTCTTGGTTGAAATCTTCCTTAAATGCAACGACAGTACAATGAATAGAAAAGTGAGGATTCGTTGCCGCCTCACAGCTTCAGGGAATTCCTGATTGGATCCTGAACTCGGGATACTGTCTGTATGGCGTTTCGCTTCTTCCCTAAATCTTTACATTCATTCATTTATTATTAATATGAATTATTCTGTAACTACAGTGTAAATTATGAGACTGTGAGTCTGGACCTGACGCTTGGGAAGTTCCCAGTGTGTGTGTGGAAATACTTCGTAGAGTTCTGTAGTATTTCGGGAAGTTTTTGTACACTCACATTGCAGCTAGCGCGAATGTCTCCTCCTGCACACACCATGGTAGGGTTCACGTTCTTGCCCCACCAGTCGCTCTGGCTGCACACACTGTACTCCACCACCGGCAACATGGCCTGCTGCAGCTTATCAGGTATGGGGCCATGGGCTACGATGGACACACACACACACACACACACACACACACATCACTGATTAGAACCTCATACAAGTTAGCTAGCTATCTAGCTAGAGTAAAGTAACTAGCAACTAGCGACTAGCGACCAAGATACTCGGTTGACGTTCCCTCAGTGTGACACTAGCAACAAACACAAACACTGCAACCATGACAACGCTCTTACCAGTCCTAGCTAGCTTCCTAAATAGTCTAACTAGCTTATCTTGCTATCTGGATTAGATTTATGAAGATCGGTAATGCAGATGAGGAGGAACTCTGAGGTGATGAGGAGGTTGTTTGTCTTCACTGTAGCTTTGGAGAAGAAAATACACACAGTTTTGTATTTAGTTGCATTGCAATATTGGAATATTAGCAATGAAATATTTTCAATTCAACAGTTTACATCCGTTAAAACCCACACTTTGTCCTCCATGTTTGTTTTTCTTGTTTGTTCCTCAACTTGTGACTTGATTCAGGAGGTAAAAACGTATTCCTGTAGGATTATATATATATAACGTGTGCTAGTGGTTGGGAAAAAAAAAACATCAAGCATGAAAGCACCGTTATTAATTAGCATACGGTTTATGCTACTTCTTGTTTTCTTGCCTCAGTTTAGCTAGCTTTAGCAATTAATTCATTGAATTTTTAAAGGTAACACTTTACATTAAACTCCTCTTAACTGGATTTATTTACTGGATTAGCTAACATTAACACATCTTAAACTTCAGGATTAATAAACCATAAATAATATTAACAAAGTAACACAGTGAAATACACAACTAAAAACACTTGCAGTGACTATCATGTTCATGTTATCATTTTCTTCTGATGTCCTATTTTGCATATATATATATATATATAATGTGTGTGTGTGTGTGGAGGCTCACTGTAGAGGTCGCCCCAGCCAGAGACGTAGCAGGGCGTGTCATGGGGCAAGATTTCTCCAGCAGGAGGAACGCAGGCCATCTGAACGCTCGCACCGAGAACCGGGGCTTTATCCAGCTTCAACAGAGCAATGTCGTTACTGTAACAAAACACACACATTCACAGTGACACACACACACACACACACACGGTGCTGTTAGCTTAGCTAACAAACTCTTTTTATTTTGAGATCATGTGACACTTTAATCGCACACAGGTCGACTCCATTCAACGAATCATGTGACTTCGTTTTTTTTTTTAATTATTATTCTTTTATTTTACATTTGTGAATATTTGTACAATACTATGTGCTGTTTTGTGTAGATTCATCATATACAATCCCAGTTAAGTCCATTTCAGTTCAGGCTGTAACACTTCAAAATGTGCAAAAGTTCAAGGGGTGTGAATACTTATGCAAGGTACTATATCATATAGTGTAATATAACGGCACGACTTTGTGATGCATGATACATGACGAATGCTAGTTAGCGAGTGTAATATTCATCCATTAAAGAACAATCTACATCATTTTGGACCTTAAAAGTAGCGTATAGGGCTTGGACAGGTTTGGGGCTTGTAGATTTCCAATTGTTTTGACATTTTGAGATTTTGTGAAGGAGACCTGGAAACCCTGCAATAGTGGAAACTGCACTTTTGTATGCAAAACATGTATTTTGGCTAAAATAGCTGTCGCTCACCCGCATGCCACGCACTCGATGTTCCATTTAGGATGGACGACGATGCGGAGGATGTCTCTGATCTGCTCCGTGTCCTCCAGCACGCTGAGGTCATGCTTTCCCAGGACAATGCGATAAATATCACCTGAGCTTTATGCACAGAAACACACCCAAACACACACGCACACACCCACACACACACACACACACACACACATATGGTGGTCATACTGTTCTGTGAAGCATATTGAATAACCATAATCATTAATATTATATTTCCCTTTCGAAACTGCTGTGTTCCTTCAGGTGCTGGCCAACTCTGTGGTCGTACTTATTTTCTTTGTGGAGTCTGGCATCGAAGCTGGAGATGTAACTGGACCCAGTGTGAATAAAAGACGCTCGGTACTGGGTGGCTATTTCACTCAGACGCACTCGAGTCGATGACCATTTAACCACAATCGCCAAAAAAAAAAAAAAAAGCCCTACTGGAACGGAGAAGGAGTTCCTTTCAGCTACTAGCCATATCACTTTCACATCACTTATACATCTACAGTCCTGCTGTGAGGTGTAGTACTGTCCAAAAATCCCAGTCTACGACCAAACACTGTGTTTATTTCATCATTTATCAAAAACTAATATGTTTGTCATAGTATCCATCTATTTTCCATACTGCTTATCCTACACAGGGTTGTGGAGCCTGGAGTCTATCTCAGGGAACTTGGGGCACAAGGCGAGGGACACCCTGGACTCGGTGCCAACCCATCTCAGGGCACAATCGGACACTCATTCACACACTACGGACAATCTAGAGATGCCAGTCAGCCTACAATGCATGTCTTTGAACTGGGGGAGGAAACCCCCAAGACACAGGGAGAACACGCAAACACCGCACACGCAGGGCGGAGGCACTATTCGAACCCCCAACCCCAGAGGTGAGAGGCGAATGTGCAAACCACTAGGCCACCGTTCCCCCTTTTTCAAAGTATATTTCTCACAATTTCCACATATATGTCCGAGTAAGCAGGAGAGATCTTTATGGTCTGTACTGAGTCCTTCACACTTCTATCTAATAAAGATAACTCTTTAACCACATAAAGATGTTTGCTTTGCTTTAATAATTAACTATGAAATACGTCCAGATCGCAGTCATTTCGTGTTGTCTGTTCATTAGTGTGACAACGTACACTAAGCTTATGTAGGTCACGTAGTCTCACCTGGTATTGGATGTTGGTATCTGAGCATGATCTGAGTACAAGAGTGAGTAAATGAACATGGTATTGGATAGATACTGTACCCAGAGCTGTGGTCAAGACCGCCATTGTCAAGGCCAAGATCGAGTCAAGACCGAGTCTTAAGGAAGACAAGGCCAAGTCAAGATGAAGTCCAAAGATAGAATACAAAAAACATCAAATCCTTTTCGAGGCCAAGCCTTTACTAGACAGCTTCATTTGTGCATTGGACCAATGATTGGGCTGTTTTCTCGAAAAAGGAATTACTCCTTGTCAAAATTTGTGCACTTGAATAGAAAAGACAACACAAACATTTTTTTTTTTTTTTTACAAACTCTCGGTCAAGACCAAGACCATATTTAGCGAGACCAATGCCCCAGACCGGGTCCAAGTATAAATGCCAATAAGTTCAAGACAATACAGAAAACAAAAAAACAGGCCAAGTTGGTAGAACACCCCCAAAATGTTCCTGTGACATCTTACAAATTCCACTCTGTTTTAAAACAAATATACACTACAAACTAAGTGATGGTTGGAAACGTGAACAGTATGTAGGAAGACATGGCCAAAAACGCACCGATGAACCAAGTTCACTACAATTGAACAAGCTACTACTGTAGAGTAAGACCTGCCTCCGGGGATGGGACATATGGCTCTAGAGAGCATTTAACTGGACGATCACTTAACATAAGTTGTGCCTAGTTGTGAATCATCAGAATTTATTTTAATCATTTTTTCCCCAGAAGTGATGAACTATAAAATTTAAAATGAGAATATCTCCAAAACTATTTTTTTTTTTATATATTTAGTTTTTTTCCCCAATATACTGTCATATTGGTATCCATAACACTAACGGACAGCACGGAGACACCAATTTTTAACTCTAAAGTGATGACATAAACCCAGATTTTGCTAGAGTTTTTGAATACTAAATCACTCCTCACTTACAAAATGCAGTGTCCAGCTGTCAGAACCCAGCGTGGAGCGATTAGAGTCCCACCACAGGTATGATACCAGCGGCTGCCATGTTTATACTGGAGCGAGATCTGCACACCCACACACACACACACACACACACACCCACACACACACACACACACACACACACACAATGAAAAAAAATTCATTGTCATCAAACCATTAAAGGAATAGTGCAAAAAAAAAAAATTATCTAATATGTTTTATCTCATGTCTGATGTCTGATGCTTCTTGGGAACTACAAAGATAATATAGCTAGCAAGTAATGGAAGTCCATCTCACATAAAACCTATTTTGTAAATATCTGTGTCAAACCTCTTTGCGGATACAGTTTAGGACATTCAGCTATTTCCCAGAATTAATTATTTACAAGTGAAATGTGCATTAAAATGTCTGAAGCTTTAAAGCATTAGCCTTGTAGCTCCAGTGCAAAGCTAACGAAGCACACATCAGACACAACATAGTGATCAAGTCTAATTTTATTCACACAGAGGTTTTTTTTTTTCTTATTAATTTACCAACACATCTGAGGGAAAAGTTAATAATACTGTACCAATGGTTATGACTTAGCAGCTATGAACTAGCTAACTAGTTTCCATGCTTAATGTCTGTATTTTCCATGTTTTTCTTATTCATTTACCAACATATCTGAGGGAAATGTTGAAAAACCAATGGTTATGTCTGTTTTCCGCACTCAAATTTCCTTTTACATGGTCTGTAACAAAGACTTGGCAGCTATGAGCTAGCTAACTAGTTTCCAAAGCTTAATGTCTGTATTTTCCTCTTTTTTCTTATTAATTTACCAACACGTCTGAGGGAAATGTTGATTAAAAATGGTTGTCTTTTTTTCCCCAGTCACTTTGAGCATAGGTTGTAGTTCAAACTTTAATTTATTGAACATACAAGGAGGAAAAACAACGCTTTTTATATTGTAAGAAGCTTTCCAAGCTTAGGGATTAGTAAAGATAATGAAGTACCTGCCAGGGCCAGCTGTGAGGCCTGGCTTCTTCTCCGTTCACCACTCTGCCCGGAAGTGGCTCGATCTCAGGAGTGCCACATGCATAGGCTAAAGGAAAAATACACACACTTTTATCTATTATAATTCCAATGTTTCTTTATATTTTATACTGAAAGCAGAGGATATGACCATACAAGCTAGGAAAGACAATTTCTCAGAGAAAAAGTCCATGTGTCTCAAATAGCTAGTATTACCAAGCTATGGATACAGGTGAAGGTAAATGACCTTATTGTGTATTTCCAAAAAAAATGTCAATCATTTGATACTAAAATACAATGTGAGGAGATGAATAGCATTTCGCAGAGCTAGCATATGCATCAATTCAACTGGAATGAAATGGTATGAAGATTAAGTTTCGAGAAGATTAAGATTAACAAGCCCACTGTTCGGATGAGAGCTATATCTCCAGCTGGTACCATACTCACCATAAGCTGCTAAGAGCAGGAAGAACACCAGTCGTGTTAGCATGGTGTGTATTTCTATGTCAGTGTGGACGCCTGGCATTGAGCTTAATATAGCTGCCACTGACCTCCACACATTAAAGGAATAGTTCATACACAACACTTTACACAATGTTTCACTTGCTCAAAATGTAGTCAGTTATCCAAAATGTTTTGTGTGTAAAGTTTTCTGCACGGGTTTATACTAAAGCTACAAATCTGATTTCTCTAACAGGTAAGAAAAGCTTATAGCTACCAGTTTTGGGGAACAGTTATAAATTCTTTTAGGGTTACGTGTTGCTTTAAGCAGGTAGAGGAGAGTAGAGTGCTGGTTTATCAGTGCTGGTCATTGATACGTGCTGGGAAGAATCTCAGTACACACACATGTGGACAGAGCAAAGTGCTACGAGAATTTTCACACGCCACAAAATGTCCAAAAGCTAAAATGTTAAATCATAAAGCTAATAATTTCTTTCTTCTTCTTCTTATTATTATTATTTAGCAAGCCTTATGAGGTGTCATGGGTTACGATTTTGAAAGCTTAAATATTGTCCTGGAATGAAAACAATCATTGCTAGCTAATAATCAGCTAATGTAAAGCTAAGTTGAGGTGTAACTTTAGTGTGAAACAACAGGCTAGAGCTTAGCCAAATGACTTTACATTACTAATACTACTAAATAAACCCTGCTAAAAAACAAACAAACAAAACAGCAATAGAATCCCTCATAGAATTTGTAATGGTTTTACTGGGAATTGGTTTTAATGGGAACTGTAATGGTCCCTATGGGTCTCTACTGGTAATTTGTTGCCTTCTATTGGTGGCATGTTATGTCTAGTGGATACCATTAAGGACCAATAATGGTAATGGTTTTAATGATTAGCTGATGGTTTGTAATGGTATTTGTAGTGGAAACCATTCGAATTTCTGTGATGGCTTCTGTTGGGTTTTTTTTTCTTTCAGCAGAGACAGTTGTTTATTGCTGCTATAATGTAAGTGAGAACAGGAACTAACTTGTTTTTGTGGATGTTCCACAACATTAAACTTTAAATGGATACAATGTGTGACAAGTCTTCATTAATAAATAATGAATGAATGGTATAAATGGTAAATGGTAATTTGCTGTGGTATGAGGAATAAAACACTCGTATGATATGATGTTGTGGGTAAATAATCAACTTGCAGGTGGAAACAGTAACTCCACTTCATCACACCATCCTGAGGTCGATTATTTTCCTATAGCAGCGTGCCTCCAAGTGTTTTAATCCTTAACCTTTTAGAAACCAAACGTTTCTATATGAAGGTACATTATTTCTGTATCAAGAAGTCGTACTGAAGATATTCGTAGTTATGTGTGTCGGTGCAGAATAGAACTCAGCCGGCGAAGAGAAATGAGTGAATAATAGAGAGGTGGAAAAAGTGTGGAAGACAGATAGATAGAGCCAGATGCAGACATGGAGCCTGTCCAGGACTGTAGTATCAGTGCCATTGACACACTCACACAGGCGTGACTGCATAATTGCCGACACTGGCTTTTACACAAGACCAACAGTCCTGTAACAACTTTTTCCTGCGTTAATAAATAACACAGCGCGCCACACCGTCCTCCAGCTCTCGCTGAATCTAGAGCTCTTTGTGTCTACGCCTTTCTGTCCTTCTCTCTCTCCAGCTCTCTCTTCTCTGACAGTTTTGCTCTCTCCAGGGGAGAATTAGAGTTCTCCGAGAAACAAGAGCGCTCTCATAAATCCCCAGTTTAAAGAGGCACAGCGAATCGATGTTTGGCCAAACAGCTAAACGGCTCTGTTTGTTTTTGGGCCGTGTTCAGCCAATTCACCACGCCAGATATTTGGTGGGCTGATTTACGCAGAAGACATATGTGCCGTGTTTGCATAAGCGTCATGGGACGCCGGGGCACCGTGGTGCAAAGCTGATTTGCTCGGGGACATACTGTCCCTGTTGTCCTGCGAAAAAAAACAGTTAATGTAAGGAATATGAAATCTCTCCCCAGGTGGATATAAAACACTCTGTGCAAGGACACCCATCTCTAAATGATTACCTCACATGGGGAAGCGTGCTGGAATGTCTGAGAATGAGCACTTTAGCATCTTTGCGATCTGTATTTTTGATACAGTACACAAATTCACATTCCAAGGTCACACAAGAGTCATTTCACATAATCATTTTTGCTTAATTCTTCATCATTTTCACATCCAGACATGTTTCTTGATTATGCATTGTATTACATACTTTAATAAATATATAAATCGTTTGCTAATTGTATTTCATTAAGTCAGAACAACACAAATCAATTCTTTACTTTACATGTGTACTGACACCACTGATGGTCACTGATGTGTTTAATATTCATTTACTTTTCTTTTTTTTTTTCTTTTCCAAACCTTACTGCACATTGTTGCGCTGAGCTGTTGAATTCTCGATTCTAGATTCTGATTGGTCAGAATATTAATTAATTTATTATCATTATCAAGGGGGGCACGGTGGCTTAGCGGCTAGCACGTTTTCCTCGCACCTCTGGGGTTCGGGGTTCAAATCCTGCCCTGTGTGCGTGGAGTTTGCATGTTCTCCCTGTGCTTCGGGGGTTTCCTCCAGGTACTCCGGTTTCCTCCCCCAGTCCAAAGACATGCATTGTAGGCTGATTGGCCTTTCCAAATTGTCCGTAGGGTGTGAATGGGTGTGCGATTGTACCCTGCTATGGGTTGGCACCCTGGGTAAACTGATTAAACAAAGCATATTGTTATTTAATAAAGCAACATTTGTAATCATTGATATGGTGAAGTTTTCTGTAAAGAGATGTTTATTTAACATCTGTGGAATCTCCAGTGTCAGCGCTTTGTCGCAGAAGTAGAACATTATGTTCCTTCAAGACTTCCAGGTTACTCAGTAACATGACACCCTGCACTTAATGTATCATAAGTGATAACTTGGTTCTTGACTGTTCCTCAACGTTAAACATAACTATAAATGGATAAAAAGTATGATGCGCTGTTCCTTAATAAATGTGAAAATTGTTATAGTGGGGTGTTATAGGAAAATAATCAACTTCGAGTTGGTAATAGTAACTCAGTTTGTGCCATGCTGTATCACACCACCCAGTCGTTGATTATTTTCCCATAAACAGCATGCCACAGAGTGTTTTATTCCTTACATACAATATAGTAATGCATGCAAATGAAACTAATAAAACATAATAAACACAGACAAGTCATTTACAAGTCACAACATTTAATTGTGTTCCAGTCTTTTTTTTTTTTTTTTTTTTTTTTTTTTACAATTAAGTTGACCCTAAGGAACACTTCCTGTACAGCATTTCCCATGGAGCACTTCACCCAGCCACAGTAACCGCACCAATCCCACACACGCACACACACATAAATCACCAGCGGCTCAACTCGCACCCTATAAGAACGGCCAAGAGGATCTGCTGAGGTTTCCAGACATGGCAAGAATCCTCTGAGGGGAAACCATAGGCATTGAGGCTTTAATGGATAAATCGTATCAAACTCAGGAAGAGGGCAGAGGCTCATTTAAGGTGATCGAAGTGTCCACTTCCTGTGGGTAAAGCCTCCACTTCCTGCAAGCAAACCCTCCACTTTTCTCAGTCTTAAAAAAAAAAAAACTGTTGATAGATGAGGATAAAAAAGCTTGCTCCACCCAATTCTATCTCCACCTAAATAATTCAGTTAAATAACAGGCAGTTATTTAAGGAAAAAAAATGGAAATATAATGACTGACCAAAAGTGCAGTTGGACACTATTTAGAAACATGATGGATTAAAAAATTCCACATCGCAATCACAAGGCATTTTACGCGGGCAAATTGTCTATACAGATTTATACCTATTATGACCTTAGAACCATTTCCCAGAAACAAACATATGGATAAATCATAAATGTCTGGATAACATCAATAATCATTAATGCTTTATATGCCTTACATTAAAGATACTTGAGGGAAACAGGGGTAGTGATATATGGCTATGTAAATCTTTATACTATGATATTACCATCTAGCAACACATAATTAAACAGCTGCTACTTGTTTTACTTATGCTTGAGAAATAATGGAGTGTAATTGGTCCAAACCTCCACATGTAAAACTAAAGGAACAGTCGGAATGCATTTTGGGGTCGAAATAAATCCCTTAAAGGCTGGGTTTTCAAAAAAAAAAAAAAAAATGGGTTACTCAAAACAGCAATAAACATTGAACAGGCTACATGTAGTATAGTTTTAAATAAGTACTTACCAGTATTACAATATTATATTTGGACCTGTATTAGAAATACACTTAAAAATAATTCTAATAATGATTTTGTCCAACATGGACTCCTTAAAGATTTGCGATTTCAAGTCTTCAACGTGTTTACTTTTCTACACCTATATACTGTAATGATTTAAAATCCCACTATCCGATGTCACCCAGAAGAGTTCCCTTTTGAGTCTGGTTTCTCTCAAGTTTCTTTTCCTCATGTCTTCTCAGGGAGTTTTTCCTTGCCTCTGTCACCTTTGGTTTGTTCATTAGCAATCCAAATATAAACTACATCTGGATTTCTGTACAGCTGCTTTGTGCCAACGTCTACTGTTAAACGTACTATACAAATAAAACTGAACTGAAAGATTGATCAAATGAATAAACTGTAACTGTGCACTTTTATCCTCTCTTCCCTTTCTGTCTTAACCTATAATGTGTGTATTTCCCTGCACTAAGTACAAATTGGATGCATGATTCTTTCAGAATCATGCATCCAATTACAAACCAGCAGACGAGTTCTGGCAGCGGACAAAAAACAGCAGGACAGACATTTTGATAGCGGAAGTCAGTGTGTGTATACGTCTCGTTTCAGGCAACTGAAAATTACATGCTCTTGGCCTTGGATCACACTGCTGACTCCGAGCCATCCTCTCCACCTATCCGGGCTAATGAGAGCTAAAGGGGAAAAATCAAGCCTGATCCCGCAGGATTGGCAAGCTGACACTAGGCCAAGCTTCTTCCCACTCCCCTTCCCCTTAAAACGCCATTCGCTGGCTGTGCACGGAACATATTACACATAATCACAGCCCCAGATGTTGGCTGCATCCATCAATATGTGTGGCTGATGGAGCCTAGGAAATACCGAGACAATGGTTTGCCAGTAACAATATGACAGAGGTGTTTAAAGGAGGTTTATAGGGGGAATTCGGAAATGTGTGGGGGCAGACATGCTAAACAAAGTGAACTGCTAATAAGTAAAGACAGAAGTTTGTGTTAAAGTGCCTAGGTTCATTTGTAGTCCGGCTACAACAGAGAAACAATACATTTTACATTTCAGATATAAAAAAGAAAAAAAACACAACTATATGTTTTCTTTTATTATACGGCTGCCATTTGTGATTTCAGGACTACAAAGTTGGGAGGCCAAATTGTCCAAGAAAAAGGCTCAAAATCTGTTTTCAACTTCATTCATCCATCCAATCATCCATCTAATCACCAATTCCATCTGTGCCTCTTTTCCTCCCCCATCTCATAAAAGCTTAAGGAACCCTTCATGACTTTCAAATAAAACAATGCAATATGTTTTCTTTTATAAGTTGTCTAAAAGTAGCTTTTTGTGATTTCAGTACAATAATCCAGAAGAACATCCCAAAATTTAATTTCCACTTAGTCCTTGGCCTGTCCTTTCATCCATCTATCCATCCATCCATTATCCATCTATCAGTTTAGCTTTCGATTGATATCTCCATCAAAGATTATAGACACAATCAGAAGTCTCAAAATCTTCTTTCAAATAAGTCCTTGGTCTGATTTTCATTTGATCTATCCACCCATCCATTCATCCATCCATCCATCCATCCATCCTCTCTCCCTCCATTAAATATGGCATTTCCTCTATATTTTCAAAACACTCAGTCAGAAGTCACAAAATCCACTTTCAACCCAGTCCATCCATGCTTCCTCCAGACTATCAATTTAGCTCTCTCTTTACCTCTCCATCAAAACTTAAAGACCCAAACAGAAGTCACACAATTCACTTTAAACTACTCGATCCTTGGTCTGTTCTTCCATCCATCAATCTGGCTATCCCGTTACCTCTCTATCAAAGTTAAAGACCCAATCAGAAGTTAAACTAGTCTGTTCTTCAATCCATCCATCCATCCATCCACCCATCCACCCACTCTCCCTTCTTTTAACAAGGCTCTTCCTTTACATTGTGATAAAGTCTTATCACAAAGACCCTATCAATAGTTGTTGCAACTGGTCTGATTTTGAACCAGTGCTTTTACACAATTTATTTGTAATATTATATTTGTAATAATCAGTGGTCCTCTTTTTTAAAATGGCCTCCACTGTATTCACGCGACACACCAACCCAGCTCGAGCTAAGCGGATTAGCCTGGACCAGTTCAAAGGTCAGGCAAGACACACCTGGAGATCCAAAAGTACCACTGCTAAAACAAATAGTGGCATGATCACTTCATCAAGCCAAGCGAACTTTCCATCCTTGGCAGTAATAGGAGCTGAATGTGTTTTGCTATCATATGTCCTGCTCTGATTGGCGCCCAGCGGTGAGGTCATTGGCAGTGATCCCTTAGAGAAAATGAACTTGGACGGAGGGAGAGCAGGAGAAACAAAAACTCACACGGCGCTGTCTGTCACGGACCTTTGAGTCCAGGAAATGGCAAAGAAAAAACACAAGAGGAGGAAAGAAAGAGGAATTCATAACAGGGCTATCATCTCCTCCAGTGATAATTGGCTGTGCTACATGAAGGAGATTTCAATCCAAATAAACATGGTGTCCCTTGAGCTTTACCACAGAGAACTTCACCTCAAGGAATTAACCTCACAGAGCCTTTACTCTGTCTCTCTCACACATACACACACTCATATATGCAGCACTACTATTACTTTTTAGACATCATCCCTTACTGTTCACTCCTCTTTTATTAAAATGTTCATCTTTCCCTTTCTTTATAACTCTGCATCTGCTTCTGTCCTTTCGTTCCTTGTCTTTTCTTCAGTCTCTCTCATTTTCTCATGGCCTGTCTTTGACACCCACTCCCTCTTGCTCTCAAACCCCCCTCCTCCCTCCACTGGGCTTAAAGAAAGAGGTTTTGTGTGGTAATTGGCTCCATTTGGGCACCTTGAAGCTCCTGCAGTGACACTTTCGACTTAATTCAACCTTTACCCCCTCCATAAACCCCTCCTTTCCCCCTGTCTCTCTTTTCAAAGTCATCGCCTCATCATGCTTCCCGGTATGCTGATCTCTGCTTGAGTCCGCACATGGAACCTTAACCAAAACCGCATTGGGTAAAATTAAGAACGGTTTAGTCTGCTCGTCTGCCTTGGATCAGGAGACCGTAAACATGAAGTGCTTTGGTCATTTAAGACGCAAGCCCCCCACCACACTTCACTGTGATTATCTCTGCTTTTTTAAATCATAAATTAAACTACAGCTCAGTCTTCTGGGACCACCGGGACCTCAAAATATAGGAGGTATGTCAGTCTGTAAGGAATAAATTGCAGTAAAAAGATTCATGGGTTTGAGTATCGCGTGATATGCTGTCATAAGTCATGGGTCATTGTTGCTGTGTAAGGCCTCAGGTCAAATGTCCCATAAAGGGAAGTGATGACTTTCTCTGATTCCTTATCTGATTAAAACCTGGCCATGTTTCTGAAAGCTTCAGAGGGAAAAATGTTGCGAATTATGGATGTTGGAATATCATGGAATGTCTCAAAACACTCAGAGAGAGTTTTCTTTTACTAAACAAATGAACATCTCTTATTAATACCAATATTTGTCTTGTGGCAGGGAGTGCTTGCCATGCTATCCAGTGGGTGTTAGAATGAACTGTGAGACTTGATGAGAAAATGATAAAAAAAATAAATAAATAAATTGGGCCTGTATGCTGCTATGATTAGCCATAATTTAAGCCAAGCCTCCCGACATTTACTCTTTCAAGGATCTCATGGGCACCTGGTTAGTGTGAGGCTAAACTGACACAAACAGACCCACCATCAAAGGCTGTGGACTTCAAACAGCCAGCTTAGTAATCATACATTCCACTAATAGCTAACAATCCTGAAATGAGCTGCCAGTTCACATTACAGGGCCTCAGAAAGCCTAAGATAGATTAGACATAATGACTGAGACAATGGGAGGGTGTTGTAGACCTGGTGTACAAGGTTGGAAGAAATCGGAGAATCCAAGAAACAAAAACAAGATGTGTGTGGACATGAAACCTCCATGGTGAAGGCGAAGTTCCATGGAAGAACAATAGTCCAGAAAGAAGTTCCAAACTGTACTTTCCTGTTTCCATCCATCCATCCATCCATCCATCCATCCATCCATCCATCCACTCTCCCTTCTATCAGTACAGATCTTCCCCTACCTTTACATGAAAGGTACTTTCATGTAGATTAGACAGAATGACTAAGACAGTGGAAGGGTATTGTAGACCTGGTGTACAAGGTTGGAAGAAATTGGTGAACCCAAGAAAGAAGAGGTGTGTATATGTGAAACCTCCACTGGCAGAGGCATAGTTTAGTAGAGGCCCAAAAGTCTAGAAAGAAGTCCCAAAATGTACTTTGCACTTAGTCCTTGGCCTGTTCTTCCAGCCATCCATCCATCCACTCTCCCTTCTATCAATAGAGATTTACCCCTACCATTTCATTCATCTTCAGTAAATGTGGAAAGTGGGTGCGAGGCAGAAATACACCCTGGTTGGGACAAAAAGGGGTAATGTAGAGTAGCCAATCCAAATGCCAGCATATTTTTGGGAGATGGGAGGAAACCAAAGAACCTGGAGGAAACCCACACAGACACAGGAAACAATGACCTGAGCTTAGGATCAAGCCAGGAACCCTGGAAATGTGAAAGAGCAACATTACCTGCTGCACCCCCATACCGCCTCCTTCCTTTCCATGAAGGCTTAAAAAACAATCCCAAAATGAGCTGCCACTTCACATTACAGGGTGTTGTAGACCTGGTGGACAAGGTTGAAAGAAATCACAGAGAATCCAAGGAAGAAAAACATGATGTGTGCGGCTATGAAACCTCCACTGGCGCCACGGTGGAGGTGACCTATAGATTTCAGTTGGACTAGGTATTGATGAGAGGATTTTAAAAAAGCACATAACCTTGGACTTGAAGTAGAATGTTTGTTTCTAGTTAGTTTCTGACTGAGGAAGACAGTTATGACTTACAGCCAGGAGAAATACAGCCCTGGTAATGGAAGACGGGTCAATCCATTCATCACCCCCTTAAAAGTGAGGTGGCCTTGATTGCTCTTGTTTAGGTATGACCACATCACTGGGGAGAGCAAGAGAGGAAGAGTGAGAGAGCATGAGAGAGAATGACTGATATGACACTCCCTGGAGGAGTCTGCCTGTTGTAAACAGTTCATAAATATAGCTCTTTTTTCCTACATAGATTACTGGAGGAATGTGACAGAAGGCACAGAGGAGGTACAGATAATATACTAGCTCAGCTCAGCAAGGCCACTGGCTGTCATCCATCTATCCATCCATTCTCTCATCCCTCCATCTAACTACCTCTTGTCTAACCATTAATTTCTCAAGCCCAGTGCTTGTGCCTGCAGCTCTTGTTGGTTTGTTGATGGCTCGAGTCCTTGGGTTTATTTACAACAGATACCAGAAATGCACATCTTTTAGTTGAACTTTTTCCCTATGTGGCCTCTCACACCATGTATCACCTACTGCATCTTGGTCTTGACAGATATCTGTATCTATCTCCCTTTTCAAAGGACACCACAGACAATAAAATGAACTGAGGACATCATTAGCATATGTTCTATCAATGGGGGTGTGATGTCACAGGCCTTGGATTGGGAAATCAAGAATTTTTTTACCTCCAAGAGAAAAAGAGAGCAAGAGAATGAACTTAGAAAGGCTGTCAGATTGATCTAAAAGAAGAGCAAAGCAAGATTAACATCACAGATTAACATTTTAACAAATCTTGGTAGTATTACTGGGGGCGGGGGGGGGGGGGGAAGTAACATGTCTTTCTTTAACAAATAACACATTTTGTAATGTGACTCTGTATCATGACTGTTAGCACATATGTGCTCATCTTTTTTTTTTTATTTAGTAAATCACTAAATAAGAGCTCATTGTGTAGCTCCCTGACCCAGTATCACTTAGGCTACTCCACCACAGGTTGCAGACGAGGATTTATAACTTTATGAAGCAAGAAATAACTGAGAAACATCCCAAGACTGTGCTTCTATCCTGCACTCAGTGTTTTATAAGGGTCCTACTATAGTTTATTAGCCAATCTCATACAGTGCGCGGTTATTAAATCCTGGGCCTGCTTGTCTTTAAGGCCAAAAAGCGATCTGAAAAGTGAAGACTCAACACAGCAAAGGAGCTCTGGGATGCTACCATCTACAGTAACTAAATATAAGGAGAAATCTGGATGCCTCCAAGCTTGGGAATCTTGTCTGGGTTGATGAGTTTCGTGAACACTTCATCATGTAAACTCCCAGACTGAGATGGCGCACGTGCTTGTGCTTTTTAAGAACCTCTTCATGTGTGTTTATATTTTTATGAATTATGTTCAGCGAGAGCATGAGAATCTATCTATACTAAATATGTGAGTTAATTTATGACTCTTGAGCATAAACATAAACATGGGAAGCTTGCATTTGTCCACCATATTCGTTTCACACACTTGCTTCTGTAAGCAGTTTTCCTGTTTTAGATTATGTGCGTGCGAATGTGTGTCCTCAGAATGTCACTTTCTTTACTGCACAAGTTCAGTTCATAATGGGGCCATTGAGTTTGTCCAGCTCACCTCACACTTTCCCAGCGACACCTGCATCACTCCGCAAATTGGCAGCCAAGTATAGTTTAATATACTGCTCCGAGAGGACTGCGTAAATCACTCTTTCAGCATGCTAATACCCCCACATCACGCCCCGGGAGCGCCAAGGGCAGCCAACTGCTCTCCCACAGCTCGCTTAATCACTTTAGCATAAAGTCACACGTTCCAAAAGCCACTGCCATGAGCACTAAGAGCAGTGACGGCTGGTCATGAGGCTAAAATTTAATATCTATCAATAGCTTGACAATGAAACTATCATGGTTGAGTAATGCATTATATCATAAGGTCTCATCAATGACATAATGAGAACACGGTGCCAAGTTCAGGGCTTGTTTCCTCCGAATACCAAACACGGTAAACAGAAACGTTTGAACTCTTTCGCTTGTTTTTATTATCTCCTTATTATACCCTTATTCCCTTATTATCTCCCCAATTTGGTCATCTGCCACATTCCACCCACCACCCTGCTCTCTCCAACTCTGAGACACATGAACCCAGCCAAACGTCAACCATATTACTTCGAACTGCTGTTCATACAGCGTAACGAGTTTGAAGGAAAGCGCTACTCACCCTCTTCCGGCATACATGAGCTCATAGATGCCTATAATTGGCTAGTGTCACTCTGATTGACAAGGGAAGAGACAATATGACATCCCTCACCCCTCCCAGAGAGCCAGTTTCGCAAAATGACTGTGGCATAGTCACGAGTCAAACTTGCAACTTTGTGTAACCACCTGATATGGCTGTTGCTGATACAGTCTGGGCTAGAAAGAAATCAGCCTCAACCTTGCTTCTTGCTTCTTCATACCATATATGCCATGTATTTTTCTTGCGACCACTGGTGATGCTGTTGTGCTTGGTTCCACAAAAATTCAACAGTAAGACATTTGTTAACAGCAAATAATCTGATGTGGATGCCAAAAATGAAACCTAGCCGTAAAGGATCGCTCTTGTAGGCTGTATGTCAAGCAAAGTGCAAACGTTGCCATGAGAAAGGTCAAGGTTTTGAGTTAGAAAAGTTCACAGACACAACTAAAGACATGAAAAAGACAACACTTTCCTGATTCCAGCCATAACACAAACTTAACTAAACAGCAACAAATCATTAGCCTGAAGAACGCTCTGATAGTACTTGGTGCAGCGAGCTGGCCTTAATCGCAGGCAGGTAAATACACCTGCATATTTCTAGCTGAGGAAGTTAATGTAGATAAACACTGTACCTGATGTCTGACATAAAGTTGGAGACTGCTGAATAACCAATGCCAAGGTTTCAGGGCTACAGCATAAATGCTTCACAAAGAGCTCACTGTAGTTTTATATGCTGAGGACACACACTAGACATAACATAATTCCATTTGACGCACCTACACACTCTTACTTAGTACACCATGCTCATAAAATAAAAACTACAGTATATATTAGCATACTCTTTATTTATTTATATTCTTTTTTCCGCAAGGTCTCAGAGGTCAGAATTGTTTTTGCGTGGTTTCTCCGTTCGACCATGTGCTAGTGATTTTACTGGCTAAAAAGCTCATATGTTTTGGTTCCCAGCACTGCTCATGTCAACCAGGGGATCGGCAAAGTTGATTGGCCGTGATATAAATCTGTTTTGATGAAGAGGAAGCCTCTGGTTGGCTGATCAGCATTCCGTGGTTTAACCCCGAGCTGTCGGCTTTTCCCTGTTCAGTCTTAGGAAAGGTTACGCAGCGAACAGTCCCCCAGGGACCCGGTGCTGTTTCCTAATTGGAAGTGGGCTGTGTGAGAAATCTTTGTTTTTTGGGTGTGAAGTTTAATTCAGAGATGGAACAGCGTATCCTACCCAAACAGACGTGGACAGTTGGCTTTGAGACCAGAACAGGTGCAGAATCCCATAGGGGTCATAGTTTCAGGTTTTTTTTTTAACGTTTAATTTAATTTTCAATTTTAGTTTTTGGTGCTAAAGGCAAAATGATTCAAGATTCAATTCAAAGTGGGAAGTACCAAAGTATCTGTACTCTGTATCTGTTTTTCTTTCACCTGATACTTTTGACTTTTATTTACTTTTATTTACTACTGTACATGTCAAATGAAAAAACTTTCTACTCAATACATTTCTCGAAAATCATATATCTGTGGCGACATTTTAGCATCAGACGGCATATGATCTAAATTCTTAACAAATCTATACTTTAAAAAATGGGATCGTGATAGTAGATATTATTAGATTAGTAGATAATTTTTTCAGACTTTCTTGTACTTTTACTAAGTAAATTTAAGAGTTTATAATTTTTATTCTTTAGTTGAAGAATTTACTCCAACTTTTACTAGATTTATTTAGTGATTATCTGCACTTTTAGTTGAATAAAATGTTGGGGATTTTTAGCACCGCTGGATTCTAATGAACTCCCGGTGAACGCTTTTGATTTGTAGGAAGGGTCGATCCTATGGATCATGTTTTGCGTCTTTCTTCCAATTTTACCAATTTTCCAGTGGAAGTTCGTTAGCCATCAATCTGTTTCCAATGTGCTGTGGAAAAACTGTGCTAATACCATAGACTGAAATGACATAACATGTGAAAATAAAAAGGCAGAAACATATCCACGAATGCCAGCTAATATGTGCGTTTCTTCTTCTCGACATGGCTCTACATGGCTGTTTTGGATCTTAAGTGGAACTACTTAAAGTCTACATCACCAGGTTTAACGGCACAGTAAGAAAGCTTGGCCTCTGTCCAACTGAAGACATCCACAATGTGCCAGCCATGAATCATCCCCATCACGTTTTACAGGAGTGGAACTGAGTCTACAGCCTCCGTTACAGCTTCTGGAACTGAAATGGGCCGATATGACAACTCCAGACTGGCTGGCGTACCTATTGATCCAAACTGTTTGGTGTTTCGGGGCCTTTGAAACTTGGCGGTTTATTCACTGCTCTCGAGTGCGCCATTGCTTTCTGATTTGTTTCACCCTCGGCGTTGCTAAAGAACTGCTGTTTACAGAGGCAGTGCCAGACGCCTGACGCTTTTTTGTCCATGGTGGTGCGACATCGTCTCTACAATGCAACAAAAAGCCAAAATGCCAAGAAAATGACAGACCTCCCTGCATGGCTTTTGTCAGCTATGAAAAGACATTTGATCCTTCCAGCGACCTTCATTTAATATCAAACAGACATGCTCAAGGCCATCCAGTACGTACACATCTTACGGAGAAATCACATACACTTCACATGTGATTATGTGACTAATATGTGAAAAACAAGTGAGGTTCATCCGTTCCTGGTCAGAGTGGTGGTGGATCCGGAGCCTGTCCCGGGAACGCTGAGCACGAGGTGGGAATGTGAAACAAAATAAAAAACGCATGCACTACATGTGAAAACAAATGACGTGGAAAAAAAAACACATGAAATTAAATGAAAGAAATATGCACTACATGTGAAAAAAATCACATGAAAATAAATAAATCATAAAAAAAACTTGAAAATAAAAACACATGCATTACATGGGAATGATGAAGACGTGAAAATAAGTTAATTATGTGAAGAAAATCGCATGAAAATAAATAAATCATGAGGTTAAAAAAAAAATAAATGTGAAAATAAAGAGATATGCCCAACTTTTAAAAAATAAATAACGTGAAAATAAATGGATCGTGTGAAAAAAACAACAAAAACACGTACAAAAATAACATGTAAACAAAATAAACAAATCATGTAGGGAGGGGGGAGGGGGAATCACGTAAATTTAAATGAATCCTGTGAGGGAAAAAAGCATGTGAAAATGAAAACACACTATGTACATGTGAAGAAATAAGTTGTGTAAAAATCACGTGAATATAAATGAATAATGTGAAAAAGAACATGTTAAAATAAATAAAAACACATGCACTACATTTGAAAGATTTACATTTACAAAAAACCTTTTTTTGAATCGTGCATAAAAATCACCTCAGGGGCAAAAAAACGCACGTATGAAAGATTTACATATGGAAATTGTGTTAGTCACTTATAAAGTCACAAATAAACGAATCAGTGTTAAAATAAAAAAACATACACGGTATGTGGATAAATCATAAATAAAATAATGTTTTGTTAAATCATATTTAAAATGTGAATCATGTGATTATTTAATGTGATGTTCATGTGACTTTTCTGTAAGGTACATTGTGTCCAGAAAGGAGAAAAACCAAAAGTGTTTTAAAACAAAAGTGAATGTGAGTCGAGATGCAATTTTCTCCAACGTAACCTTTAGGAAACAGAATGTCGCTGTAATTGAACAGATCAGATGCTCATGGATGAGAGAGGAGTCTCATCTGAGGGTTTAGAGATGTTCCATTAGATGGCAGTGTGTTGCAGCTGTGCTCTTCAACTCGTGAAAGATAAAGTGTTGGAGATACGGGGGCAAAGGACCTGCCTCGGAGCACCAGAGTCTATAACGGGATCAGGGATGACATTTATTGCTTTTTTTAAAATTTTTTTTTTTTTAAGTAAAGTATACAGGATACTTTCATCTGGAAATGATAAGCTTTAACGTTAATATGACAGAAAGCAGGTTTTAAATCCTTTCAGACATTTTTATTTATGAAAGAATTAGAAAAAAGCGTTAAGACTATATCAAGACTATACTGGATTTCCAACTGTAAATGTTATGACATTCTTGCATATCAAATATCAGCTCTGTGAGTTGAAAGAACTGAACTGGATTTGTGGTTAAGCATTCAAAAAAGGAAACGTGATTCTCCATACCTGCTTTCCTCACAGCTCCTAACTCCGTCCAGGCACACGCCGGTCATGCTCTTTCAATCTTCGTCCAATCATCTTCAAACGCAACGCGCGATCCGATCGACGCACGTGCTAAATAACTCCATGAGGCCGACCCCCTGATGTCACATCCCGAGATAATGAATTTGCTTTGGACGCAGTCTGGGTCGGGTTTGACACGAATGAGCCGAGAGATTTCACGCAGGTGAGACAAATGGCAAGATTTGAAGTGAACTTCAAAAAGTCGGATTAATCGAAGGATATCGCTGGGGATCTACACATCCGCAGGCCATATACGCCGAATTCAACGTGAGCGTGGACGTGAAGCAGCTGGCGGGTCTTCGTCGGCTTGTTTTCTTTCAAACGTTTTTCTCGTTTTCTTTCTTTAAAAAAAACCCAAAAACTAATAATATAGAATGTGAAACACGGTTCCTTTGATATTTTATCGGATTTGAGAAATCGAATGCACCGAAATCTGGTTTATGTTTGAGACAGGAACCACATCCCGACTGTAAATCTGAAATAATTGAATCATTTTGGTATATGGCACTCGCAGTACAATCATTCTCAGGCAAGTCATTTTCGTTCTTAAAGGTTAAACTAAACACGATTACTGGTTGCTACGTCCTGTGTCTTGGCAGTACAGTTTACCACCACGAGACGGCATAAATGCTACCACTGTTGTTCAAATGCAACTAAAGAACTGAATATGAACCTTGTCATGGAAATTAAAGCAAAAAAAACCCACCCTGAAACACATTAAATATGTTTATATTGAGATATCCCAGCTGAAAAAACCCCCAATAGAAACCCTTATAGAATTTGTAATGGTCTTAATGGGAATTGTATTGGTTTTAATGGAAACTGTCTGGAAACCTATGGGTCTCTACTGGTAATTTGTTGCCTTCTGTAGGTGGCATGTTATGTCTAGTGGATACCACTAATCGTAATGGTTTTAATGGTTAGCTGATGTTTGTAATGGTATTTGTAGTGGAAACCATTCGAATTTCTGTGATGGATTCTATTGTTTTGTTTTGTTTTTCAGCAGGGATTTCTGGTGTGTTCAGTGATTCTGGTGCTAATCTATTGGTTCTTCCTGTTGTGAGCCGTGCTGATGTCACAGGTGGACATTTGAACGATCTCAGACGTAAGAGATTACCTAATCGGGTTTAGCTAAGAACAAAACAACAAAAACAGCAGCTTATTTTTGTCACTCACTTTTCATTTTGCAGCGACGTTTAACATCATATTAGTGAGAAATCCAGCATAGGAGTACTGGAGCAAACGCTGGACTCAAAGTCCCAGAATGCAAAGCAGCTGTACAATTGATTCGGCTAGTTAGCGATCTGTGAGGTGACTAGCGTGATGCCATGAAAGCAAGCTTTGAGCAGAATGTACAGATGAGGAGGTGAGAGAGCTGGACAGACTAAAGGACTAAAGAGCTGCTGCTTCGCTCTCTTTAGGTAGAGATAATTTCCCACTGGCACTGCGGTTGGCAAACGGCATTGTGGGTAATGTAGGACGCTGTAGTGAACCATGAGTGTTATTACATATGTTTGAGATTATTGAAATGTTTTCTCTAATTAAACGCCATTGTAACTGTGCTAGCGAAAACAGTGTCCTCTTGTGATGTCAGAGTGGGACACAACTGCTAACTTCTCACCCGAATAATGAAAATACAGCACCAAACAACAAATATTTCAATAGAAACATATACATCTCAGTACCTATGCTATGACCTCACACTCATTGCTGACTCTTAACCTCTGGTTTACGACCTCACACTTCTGCCAGGATTTTAACCCCATTCATGTCAGCACAGTTCACGTCCCAGGCTTTTCTCTTTCCTCACGACCTTACGACTTCTGCTAGCTTATTAGCTTCACGTTGTTCATGACCCAGCCTTAGTTTATGCCCTCAGCGTGGCCTCTTTGTGGCCTTTTACGCCGCGCTAGGAACCACTGTGCGCCCTTACGCTCAATCGATCGCACATGGCATCGTATAAGCCGCATCTCTCATGAAACACAACTTCGCGGATGTAAATGCTAATCTCGACAGACCGTAAGCCTCCGTCAGCAGGAACGGTTTGGAACTAGCAATACACTGAACGCTTTGAAAGCGCTGGCACTTTGACACAAGCGCATGTTCTCACCAACGAGAGTTGAATCAGATGAAACATGGATCCTCAGATGTTTTTCATGCTGGTGTAACATACACCGAAATTACACCGGATTGCTTCCAGAACGTTGTTCTTCTCATTGTCCCACTGAGAAAGCATGTAGCTCTGCGTAGTACCAAAACATACGAGCGTGTCAGACGGAAATCCGTACGCAGGCCTATTTTCAGAAACGTGAGAATTGCGAGTAGGTATGCGAGTGCGTGGGAGTGAGCTTCGGCATGGATCGCTTCCAGAAAGTGCGTAATGAAACGCAGAGCACCTCAGCGCATGGCAAACTAATAAACACGGACAAACACGGCGTCTTGCTCTCGTGATCGAAGCTGACGACAAGTGACAGGTCGCCATTAACCTACCGTCCAGCCAAAGAACACTCTGCTCAAAAGTCACAGGGCCCCTCGGACCGTCATGGAAGCCATTATCTTCCCCTGCTGGCCATGAGAGAGGGAAAAAGGTCAGAGGTCACCTTGAGCATTAGCAGCCTCATTTGCAGGGATTCACTTCATATTTCTATTAATCCCACACAAGATCAATATTTCTGCAATTCAAATATAAATATAACAAATTAAGAAAAATATTTTGAATAACAATGTACATACAATATAAATTAAAAAGGTCATTATTTACCATTTTAATAGCCTATGTATGTTATTAAATAAATTATTGGATATATTATTATATTTACATATGGATTATATTTATATGTAATTTACACTTGTAATAAATGATAAGTATTAATCTGATATCATATAATAATTAATATGAAACACTGAATATTTAAATCATTAAAACACACTTTATATTTTACATATAATTATTTGGCACATATTTTTTTATTGCTGATCTGCTTATAGTTTTCTTTTTTAAAATATATATATTTTTTTACCTGTTTTTCATAGTTTTTGATTAGTAGGTGTGACTGTGTAGACATACAGTAATTGGCTTTATTATTTTATTAAAATAAAAAATAATGTTTACATCTTTAAAAACGGAATATTGCTCTTATTTAATTTATAGATGAGTGAAAACATGGATGGATAATATTTGACAATGATTTTGCTGTAAATAATTTTGCGTATATGGATTTTGGGAAGATGCATCTGGATGCCATTCTTGTTAACGTTAACCTGTCTTTTTTTTTTTTTTTTATGTGTCCCACCTACTCTAGAATAAAACTAAATCACCTTATTGTCCTGTGTGTGTGTGTGTGTGTGTGTGTGTGTGTGTGTGTGTGTGTGTGTGTGTGTGTGTAGATTATCTTGATGTAGCCTTGGATTTTGCTGGATACATTTACATTAGATAAAATTAGTTTCTCTAAATTTAAATTCTCATCCAGAGTCAGATTTTCTACACGACGAGCTGGTCTCGTGTCCGTTATCTGCCTCTTGGCCGTTCTCTGTCTGGTCCTGGAAGCTGCTAAGAATTTCTCTGGCCTCAGAAATCCTGATAATAATCTCACTGATCACCCTGAACCGCCTCTCTCATTTATAGGCTTAAAATTGCGTATTAACTGATCTGTGATCAGCCCCAGAGGGACCGCAGAGGCTTATAAGCATTAAATAGGGACTCTGGTGAGATAAGCTTTATACAAAACATGATGTGTGGTTTATAAATGACTAAAAAATTAATGGGACTTAAAAAAAAAAAAAAAAAGCAGAGCACATTTCTGATCCATGGCTCTTTGGGTTCTACTGATGATACTACACAAACACTAAGGCTTAGACCCCGAGGCTTTCTGATATTTATGTAGGAAGGTGAGAGCAACGCGCCATGTTCGTTCGTGAGGAAATAGCGCTAACGCTTGAAAATATGGCAGGGAAGGGGCAAAAGGTCTTGACAGCTGGAATTACAGCTAATCGAAGAGGTGGTTCCGGATCAAGGAATTTGTGGAATAGCAGCCAGACATGTAAACATTGTTTGGTCGAGGTTTTATAGGATTAGTTACCGATGGTGTAGCATATTTATGGTGGGAATCTACATCTCTCTTTCACCTGATTGGAGCCGTGATGATACGCAGGCATGTACTTTTACTAAATAGACACTCTTTCTGCATCGTCCATCACGTCCTTTCCCACCCTATGGGACAGATGTGTGGAGGAATTGTGTGGTGTGTGTGTGGTGTGAGCTGCCCTCTTAGTTTTCGAAGTGGGGGAGAGGGTTGTTCTGTCTGTGCTCGGAGTGTCACAGTCAATAAAAGTTCATTAGAGTTGACAGTGGGTAGGAGGTTGAGCGGGTGGGAGACATCATACACAGACACACACACACACACACACACACACACAAACTAAAAATCTAAAAATGCCTTTTTAGATTTGTTTAGACATCCTTGTATGCTCTCTCTTTTACACACAAGTTCAGTTTATGTGTGTGTGTATGTATGTGTGTACATGCGTACGCGTTTCTCTAAAACTCGCCGAGGTTATGGTTATGACGACCCCCTACACAGACGAATTAAACCAAGCTGCTCCAAATGCTCACAGCAATTGGCCCGGTCCATAATTTGACCCGCCATCAGGTAGCGTTTGCGTCTGCTGGGAGTGTGGAATTGCAGAGGTTCGACTGATTATCTGACAGCACAGTGAAGTGGCCTCAGTGAGGCAGAAAACGAGCGGTGATTTAATTAGAGTCGCGTTCTCGTGCACAGAGTTCTGCCACGCTCTATTAAACACAATGGGTGAGTGACTGCAGTACTACAGTACACACACACACACACACATTCAAACACACGGAGAGCTGCATCTGGAGACAGAAATAGATGTAAAATTGCTGGTAGTGTTACTGTTCACCTGCAATGTGAACTGAGTACTGAGTTCAACATTAAAGGAAACTTCTTCCCCGAGGAACATGAATAAAAAAAAAAAATTAAAAAACTTCCACATTTTAGCTGTGTTCCTGAATTTTGTTCAATTTTTCACCAAAATCAAGTGTGGTTGAGTTGTTGGTGAGGCCACGTTGTCAAAAAAAAGATGCTTCAGGCATCTGGGCTGCAGTCAAGGAAAGACTACTGTTGCCTTCTTCATTCAGTAATGAGTTTAGACGATAGATAAAAATGTATATACTATTATAAGTATGTGGACACCAGACCATCACACTTGACCATGTGGTTCTTCCCCAAACTGTTGCCACAAAGGCAGAAGCACACAAGTGTCTAGGATGTCTTTGCATGCTGTAGCATTAAGATTTCCCTTCTCTGGAACTAAGAGGCCCAAACCTGTTCTCCTGTGAACAATGCAGGCTCCATGAAGACATGGTTTACTAAGCTTGGAGTGGAAGAACTCGAGTGTCCTGCACAGAACCTTGACCTCAACCCCAAAGCACACTTGGGCTGAACTGGAAAGCTGACCACTCAACAGGCCTCTTTTCCCAGCTGACCTCACTAATGCTCTTGTGTCTGAATGAGCACAAATTCCCAAAGTCACGCTCCATAATCTAGTGGAAAGCCTTCCCAAAAGAGTGGAGTTTATTATAACAGTCAAGGAGGACTAATTCTGGAATGGGATGTTCATCAAGCACATATAGGTTTGATGGTCAGGTGACCACATACTTTTGGCCATGTCTGGCTACGTTTATATGGAAATATTTGTGATGTGTTTAGTGATTCTGGTGCTAATTTGTTGGTCGGGGCTGTATTTCCATTACTGCCATGAAAGGTTAGCAGTTGTTTGCTGCTCTGGTGTCACAGGAGGATATTGCTGGAAACTGAGCTTATTAATACAACTAGAAATTCTTTAGACTGACCAGCATAAAGAAAGTAGCTAGTCAATTAGTGAAGCTAGGTCCTTAGAATGCCGGACCTCCCAGTTGTCCAAACAAATGGTGTCAAACACATAGCCTGATAAAGGTTCTAATCCAGCGAAGCCGTGTTCTAAATGAAAATAGTATAGTAATAGTAATGTTGTAATTGGACTGAAAGATTCGAAAAAGAGGTAGTCTCTGGCAAACTAGAGCAACAAACTCAAGGTCATAAACTATTGACAAAAATGTGCTAAAAAATAATATGTAATTCTTCATTAGCAAGCTACAAGTTTGACGCTGTGTATATGTACGTTCTCTTTCCAGAAGAATTCATTTAGGACTATTTTGTGTAGATACTGTACATGATCTCAGGTAATTCCATTTCCGAAACATGTTGGAACACTAGAATATGTGGAAAAGTTCAAGGGGGTCAATACTTATGCAAGGCACCGTGTATTATTTAAAACTATAATTTGGGAAATTTTGTTTTGTAGTTGATATGCAGTATGTTTGTGTATTCAGAATGTACCCAGATAAATGCTGATAAATTAATGCTCTTAAGAGGAGTTGTTGATGTGTTATTGGTCCAGCCCGCTTGACGTTGGAGTAAGTGTAATGTGGCATGGCAAGTTACTTGAAATGAGTCTGATAGCATCAGCACATTGAGTATCCTAGTGCAGCTGGAAGACCTCCCAATGTAGGCTGAGATCAATGAACTCAACAGAGCCTCTGTGTGTGTGTAGGCCGAGGAACAGCAGCCAACCAAACCAATTAGTGCGGACGGTGAATACGAGCAGCTCCATTCTCAGGGTTATGCTCTCTGCCTCTCAGGCCCCTGCTGTCTCAACACTGCCTGCTATAATTCATGGGCCTGTTTGGTGAGACAGGCAGAGATGAAGTTCCCAGCACCTTCAACTGCACAGCCATATTTCATCACAAACTGGTGATCCCCGGAGATGTCTTAAACACCTTATATTGCCTCTCCGCTTCGTCTATTTTTCTCTCTCTCCATCTCCTATTCCTTCTTTCCTCTCTCTCTGTCTTGGGTTAACAGGTAATTGGTTCAGATTTTTTTCCATCACCCTTAGAGACACTCAGAGCTAGGCACTAATAGGGCCCCTAAAGACGTCACAAAGCGGTAAAAAACAAATGAACGCGGTCCCGAAAGGAACAGCAAAATTACCCTACGCCGATAAAAGGCTGCTTTGAGAACAATCAGGTGCTCTGATAGATGAGGTTGAGCTCAAACAGGGCTAGTTAGGGACCCTAATGAGGGAGACAGGGCTTCATCCCAACGGACTCGGACAATGTCCCAGACAACGGCTTATAAGAAAAGAAGAAAGGGCATGTGCTTTGGAATGGAAATCCCCACTGGACCTTTTCTACCGTGCTCCACTGCTTCTGGCTTCACTGTTAACTGACTTCAGTTTCAGCTGGCATCGAAAATAAAGTATCAATTTGAGAGACTAATTGAGGTTTTTTTTTTTTTTTTCGGGAAATCATTTAAGCTTGTGCCGAACCCTGAGCTGCTGCCTCTTGTTTTCTTTGGAGGTTCCGAGTTATGATGTTTGTGTTTCCCTCGCTTCCAAGCTGCGGTATGCAGAGAAGAAAACAACAGCAACATGACCCCACCCCCCCTTTCCCCAGTACTCCCCTTCCTCCATCCCATCACAGTTTGAGACAGAGAGTCACCGAGGGCTGGGGTCCAAGCATTCTCTCAGGACTGCTTTATAGGAGTCTTGCTCACTAAAGCATGTAATTCTGCTGTTGGTTTTAGCCGGGAGTTTCAGTTAGTGCAGTCAATGGAGCCGTTCAGAGCGCTCTCCATCAGCATTGTCTCCAGAGAGCCATGAATGCCTCATAAAAAAAACATACGTTAATGACCACAGACTGGGCCCATGCACGCAGTCACATAATACCGTTTACTGCAATGTATGGGCACTTATGCCATTTGTTATAATGTACACAGGAGCAGGAACACTTGTCAGGCACGTACACTGGCCTAAACTAGTTTTATGGACTCATTGGACTAAAATAACCTCAATAATTGCCTATGGCATTCACAATACATTTTTAGGAGCTAGACATTATTGCTTCACTCTAATCATTATAGGTAATTTGTAATTGCTATGTTAATGGAAAGAAGATGTATGCCAGTGATAATTAACTGAGACACATCATCAAAATTTGGTTTCTCAAGCATCTTACCTCTGTACTTGCACTGTATTTGTCAGAATGATTCATGAGGTAGCCGTATTAGTTATGAACGCCATATTTACACACATCAAGTTGGGAAAACTTGACGTTCCTTCAATTGTCCAACATTTCCTGCATGTAGCTGAATGGAAATCTGCCTGCAGCTTGTTGTCTTACAGTTAGATCCTTTGAGCGATGGAATCAAAGGTAAAATGGGAGTTCCATGGTTACATGTTGGATTTTTATGTTTTACAAGGTAGAAAGCGGCAGAAAAAAATATATCAGTGTTTGTAAAAGAGGCACAGTGCTATGTCTGTACATACATACCTCACATTGTTTCTCATAACCACTGCTTGCTTTACAGCCTTGTTTCAAAGCCTCTGCCTATAAAACCATCATGTGCAGCCTCCCTGAATGAAGATGTCTGTGATAGATTTATGACACATTTTTACCCGAGCGGGCAGGAAAAAAGTGTATCACTCCAACCCGGCTCACATCATAACTCAGAGCGCCGCCAAGCTGGGGCTGGCACAGCCGCCAGAGCAGCTTAAGAATGTCTGAGTGAAGATTTGTCATGTTTAATTCTTAGCGGAGCCAAAGGCTGACTGGCAGAGGTTCATTGCTTAGTTCTATCCGACTGGGCTCGTTTCCTAAAATCGCCACAGCGGTTAAAATCATTGGAACTCTTTCTTTGGTTCTTTTGTTCTTCTTCTTCTTGAGATAGAACAAGAAGAAATAAAGAGATAAAGAAATACTTTTAGTAAACTGGACTTCTCCGTTATGATCAACTGAAGGTGAGACAATCGACTTGTCATTTTAAGAAGCTTATAAGTATTTATAATCATAATGTGATCTTCTTAACCACAATGCAGTTTGACTACTTGCTGAAAGTGGCACCAGTAGGAATTTACCATTACCTAAAGAGAGCGATGAAGTGGCACTTTAGTCCTTTAGTCTGTCTAGCTCTCTCACCTACTCATCTGTACCCTCTGCTCAAACAAATCAGCTTCCAAAGCTTGCAATTTTCATGCTAAACCACCATCAACAACATTGCACTTGTCTTGTAGATCTTGTAGATTGCTAAACGTCTAAGCTGAGTCTCTGCGCAACTGTGTTGTGTAGCTGCATTGCATTCTGGAACTTTAAGTCCCCTAGCATCTCTACTACTTGTAAGCTGGATTTCTCATTAATATGATGTTGAAAGTCACTGGAAAACGGTGAGTGAGAAAAGCAAAACTTGACCATAAAAACAAGGTAAAAACAAAACCTGAATATTATCACTTACGGTGAAGATTGTTGAACAATGTGCCCCTGTGACGTCAATCACCACCAGGAACAACCAAAATAAAGCACCAACCAAAAAATCAGCACCAGAATCACTAAACACATCACAAATATTTAAATATAACTATATTTATTGTCTTTCAGGGTGGAAGTTTCCTTTAAAAAGCCAGCAGTTTGAAGCTTGTGCTGACTGTCTTCAAACTGCCAGCTAGTCTGCTCTGCTTTTCTTCCCCAAACGCAGTAAGTGTGGGGGGGAGCTTGTATCTGATCAGCCTTGGCCTCCTGACATCTATTAAGTCCTGAGACTTATATGGCCGGGATTCCCATCGGAACAGCACTGCTCAGAGTGATCAAGCCAGTCGTTCCCACCGGAACCTCAGAAAAGAAAGAGAACGGTTGCTGAAAAGACCAGAAATGACCAGAAGTTAGAGGGTGATGCATCTTTAACTTTCTTTCTTGTTGGCCAATTAAAGCGGATAAACAACCATGATGGAAAAGAATGACCTCCTAATCAAATGGAATAGTAGCCCTGGATGGGCAAAAGAGGTCAAAGTGATTTGGTGTTCTTTCTTTGCAATGAATGCTGGTGGAGCCACATGGAGAAGGAGACAGAGCTGCATTTACAAGCTGACAAAGCCTAAACATGGTGACACCCTCCCCTATTGGGCTGACATGAACACCTATCAAAGGACATAGTCATTTCGCCAGTTGAATAGATAGACGCAAAGGCGTCCCAAAAACAGCTACTTTTTTATAGCGTGTGAAAAAACAACTTCCTCAACACATTCACTAAGACGTAGCCATGTATTAAGGTTTTGATATTTTCCTAAAGGGATGCTCACTGCTGTGGTTGCCATGATGAAGTTTGGTGCACGTCATTTCCACATGGGAATCATGAGCTATGTGTGAGTTGTTGGTTAATGAGGCATTTCTCAGCCCCTGGAAAAGAAAAAAAAAAGGGAAAGTATGAACGAGTGGGAGAAAATCAATGCCAAAACTGATGCCTCAGTTCAAACAGACAGGAAATGAACGTTGGCCAAATTAGAGAGTTAGAGAATAAAAGAGCTGGCTTCTAATTTAACTATAAAAAGCAGGCCTCTGGAAACCCCACTTTCGCAGATAAGAAAGCATGATTTCATAACTTGCACAGCTTCTAGCAAACATGACCATTTTTCACAATTGTTTCCATTGGCATCAGCAGTGGCGCGTTCACACTTTACACGTCATGTTTATTGCGTCATGCCATTCGGCAGTGTACCTGCAAACACTCAAATACTGCTGAAACTCCATCCGATCTATCCATCTGAGCAGCTCCCGGTGCTGAGCTAGGATTCGCATCATTTACTCTCAAACCTCAGCAACTCCAAGGGGGAACCATGTGATGGACTCGTTCCAAATGTAGAACTGTCAAATAATATTCACATTCTTTTAACACATCTTGACGTTTTCATGGAAAATCCAGGTTTATCGCTCCATTACATGATTATGTTTTATTGCAATCCTTTCAAAAAAGGATCACGTAGGTCTTAGAGAGATGGTATAGCAGGAACGAGATGAAGCGCTTGGTTGAGAATCACAAGCGCCATTCTGCCCTGGAAACAGTGTGTGCTACATACCCTTGCTTGTCTTGGAACTTATGCATGCACACACACATTTCTGCTTGCCAAAAACCCCCCACTCACACCTGTAACCCAAGCACTCAGCAAGCATGAGCTTTCTAGCCTTGAACTTTTTACAAGATTCTAGTCTACAGTAAAAGTGTATGTCTGAAAGCATTGGGCGAATTTTTTTGGGCACATGATCCCAGTTCTGACCCACATCCAGGCAAGCTGAGCCAAGCTCTCTGCTGCCTACACAAACACACCACAAACTGACTATGACCATGCTGGCTTTGTCCAGTTTATGTTTATGGACAGTGCCCTTACTGTGGAGGGACCATCAAAAGACATTAATAGCCATTAGCAGCCATTTAATATTGCACCATAGCTGAGAGAGTTGCCAACTCCTTGCCTTCATCCATCCAGAATTGCTGAGAGACTGAAGAGAAAGAGTGAGCCAAAGTCACTGTAACAGATACCATACTTGATATTAGAGTAAACATAGTCAACTAGCTTGTTTAAAGGGTCATACTGTGGAAAACTGGATTTTTCCAGCTTTCTTGATTTGTTTCAAAATGTACCGCTCCTTCCCATGAACCAAGTCAGCCAATTTTGAAGTCTGTGTTTAGGGATGCACAGTTACTCCTGAAGGACAGGTCTGTAAATGATTGTTTGGTATGAGCACTGATATGGAAGGAGATTTATCAATTTTACACATGCTGTAGGTGGGAGCATGGAGTGTCTGATTTCACATGTGAAGAATCTTGATCTGCTTCCCTATTTGTGCTCTGTCCTTCATTCCTTTATTCCTCACTGTCTCATGCGGTCTCTATTTCCGATCCATTCGCTTCCCCCGTATAAATGATTAAGCATGTCATTACTGATAGCCGATATGACTGCGGTACAGTGGCTCGAGGAGGCAGTGGAAAGACAGAGAGACACTTTGTGGTCACTGCTGATGTCATCAATTTGAGTCCTCTTAAAGAGTAACTAGTAAATGCAAGATTTTGTTTTTAGTGCACTGAAATATAAGATTATTACTGATCTGTCTAGACGTTTATAGGATCTGTTAAGAGCATAGACAAAAAAATAACGAAATTATGAAGGTGTTGGGTTATGCATCTGCAAGAATGCGTATGGAATAAATGGAGTGCTTCCACTGGATATCTTGTCTCTGACTGCATGGAAGCAATTGAGCCACAGCGCAGTAGTCCAGTAGTTATTTAGAGAGATTGTATAGCTTTGGCAAGATAAAATCAAACAGCACAAAATAGTTCAATCAAGATCTCACAACTAGGATGTGAGGGTACATAAGTATGATGGCACACTGCGATAATGAGTAGTTATGCTGTTAATTCTAAATAAAATGCATTTTTAATTACACCCAAGACACGTTTAAATCAGATTTATATCATATCATTTTTTAAATTGAGATACATCTCCCCAGTCCACATTTGACTACCAAAATCCTTCCCAATAAATCATGTCATCTTCTTGAGAAAGGACATTAACGGCCATTAGCAGCCATTTAATATTACACCGTAGCTGAGAGAGCTGCCAACTCCTTGCCTTCATCCATCCAGAATTGCTGAGAGACTAAAAAGAAAGAGTGAGCCAAAATCACCGTAACAGATACCATACCTGATATTAGAGTAAACATAGTCAACTTTTGTGAAAGTGTGAAATTGAGATGTGTCTCCCAAGTCCACATTTGACTACCAAACCCCCTCCCAATAAATCAAATCGGATGTCACTCTTGATCTCCATGGAAGATGTTACTTCACCCCTGGCCCGAAGGACCCTTTTAAACTTATTTTTTGCATTTTGGCCACCAGACAATTTTTGCGTGTGTGGGGGTTGTCTTGGGTTCTGGCGTGACACTTGTTGAGATGCGTTTTGCTTTTTCTCCAAGTGGTTTTTGTATTTAGTCTGGTCTCTGTCCTCATGTCTTGTTATTCGTTTATTTCCTAAGTGTGTCTAATCATGTTCAGATTGGTTTGTCATTATATACCCTCTTGTGTCTTTTAGTCTCTGCTAAAGTAAACTGAAGTAATTAACGTAAACGAACAGAGCACTTGTCTAGAGTGTTACTGCCGTCTTTCTCGTTCCTGGTTTGGTCTACATCTCTGGGCCCTATTTTGTTTCAAATTTTAGTTTTTGTTTATATCTTTAAATAAATCCTCTGAACATGCACACTCACTTGCTAAGTCTTCAATGTTACACTTAAGAGTTGATGAGTTGGTACCATCACACCATGAATATTTGTTGGTGTTCCTTGCCTAGTTACAGCAGCCCCCCCTTCAGTTAACCGCAGGATGCAGGAAGTTTTCAACTCTCATTAAACTTCGTATCCTCATCACCCATGACATGTATGGTCCATGTTTATCCCTAAAGGACGAAGACGCAGAAGGCTTCATTCTTTTAGAGTTGATGCCAGGCCTCAGGCTTTCTTAGATCCTCTGTTGATGTGGTGTAAAAATAAAGCTGTTGATAGTAATTAGCCATGGCAATTAGCCCTGCGTTCTTCATGCTTGATTGATGGGAAATGACCTGGTGTGGTGACCGGCCATGCCTCAGGTCTGAACCAGCCCTCCTGTCCTTCGACAGCACATCTAATTAAACAGAAGCGGCACTCTTTTTTTTTTTGATTCGTCTGAGCACATTCTTTACATTCTGTATTTGGTTTGTTGTTCATGACAGGTTGTAGTTATTTATCACTGCCTGGCTGATTCACTGTGTTATTAAAGATCGTCGTCAGTTTACCCTTTGTTGGTTTCTTGGCCCGAGGGAAGCCTGCATTCCAGATAGCTGAAGAAATAAAGAATGTTCTGGAAAGAGTGAGTGCCTCGTTTTATGGGCAGAATAATAAGTCATTTGCGGAGTGTGAGCTTGCAAGCGTATCGGAATTGGAAAATGACAGTGGAGATGCGGCGGAGAAATATGCGGCCACAGCACTTTCTTTTCAACAAAGAAAAACTCATTAAACAGGAAGGAAAAGGCCAATATGCTCTATTATGCACCACTAACTGGACTATACAGAGTGTGAATAAAAGAATCTATTAGACTTTAGTGATCAGGAAGGGCATGTGGAAAAAACCCAATTCCAGTCCATATCCATGTACCACAATGTGAATTGGGAAATGGTATTTTACATGCATGGATGTGCTTCTTTGTATCTGCCAGTAACATGTAATGCCTGGCTTATTCAGTCATGTGACTTGGTTATAATTGACATATTGGGATTTTTTTTTTTATCAGACTGATTTTCAGTATTTCTCCAAAGCTGTACAATACTATGCTGAAAATATGGATCTATCTAAATATGGGTCCTAGATGTGTTATGAAACAGAAGTCATTGAATTAGATGCACACAAAGAGCAGACCTGGGCGCTGAATGGCAGGAGATAATGACTTTAAACCTGGAGAGTTACTGGTTAGATTTTTTTTTAATAGAGTAAAAATATGTCATAGTAATAATGTACAGATATTAAAAATAAGTACCCACACGATCAGTGCACAAACATAACAAGCAAATTATATTTTCATTATTTTTCAAGTCAGCTAACAGATTAACAATAACATTTTTTTTTAAAGCTAACTAACATTAGATAGATTGAGTGTCATTCTATAATGTTAGCAAGGCAGATAAAACAGCATAGCACAGAGCTTAGTCACAAATAACACAGAAATGTTGTCCATTGTATTTAGGAGTCCTATTGTAAATCTAAGCGTGATGTAAGGAATAAAACACAATGGAGCGTCTTGTTATAGGAAAATAATCTATGACGTGGTGGTGCGATTTTGCGAAGTCGGTTTTCCGATAACATTTAACATTTTCCAAAAACATTTACGTTACTCTACCTTTGTAAACATCAGCTAACATTCAGTTAGTCGACAGTAAATTTCGTTCTGACGTTCAATTAATCGATAATAAGTTTGCACATATTTGAACAATGTAGTTCAAAAGCAGTACCACGTGGCGGTCCCTTTAACCCACGTAGTCATTACGGAGCTCCTAGAACTGGAAATGTTGACAGTTTGATGTTGGTGAGTTCTGAATGTAGCGGATATCTTTAGTGCTTTCTTCATCAAGCTTGAACGGCCAATCGCCTGCTGAGAGATGAGACGCCGCTAGCGCCGAGCTAAAATCAATAGCCACCACTCAAGCTTCATCAGTGCTATTTAATACCTCTTAGGGGATGCTGGCTCAAGGTCTAGTGTTAGACAGATCTGTTCTGACAGCGCAGTTTGGTTGGGCAGCACCAAACACACACACACACACACACACACACACAGGCTTTTTCCATTGCCATTCTTTAATACAGACACAAACACTCTAAAGCCAGCTTTACACTATCTGATTTTGGTCCGATTTCGCAGACAAATTCGCACATCATAAAATCTTTTGTTTGTTTGTGAGTTGATATCAGCTGTAATATGATAACCAGTGACCAATTTTGTTTCATTGCAACCAAAAACAACTTAATTAACGATGTAAGCACAGTGTAGTCATTTTCTTTAATCACAGGTCTATCGTCAGAGGATCTTCATCGTATAATCTGACAAGAAGAACTGACATTCTCGCAATCTGTTATAGATTTCAGCTTAATGCATTCACTTCTTTATCTACTTCGCTTTGTCTGCGAAAGGAGAACGTATAGGTATCTATAGCCTATGAATTTGTTGCCATGACAAAATCCTGGAACGTTTTATAAATTTGAACCCCGACGAGATGGAATCATGACGATGATGCCACAGCCATATGTGGCCAGGAGCACAAGAGGGTGGGAGGGATGTCATACTCACTCTCTCTCTCTCTCTCTCTCTCTCTCTCTCTCTCCTGTCAATCACAGTGACACTAGCCAATCACAGGCATCTGTTAGCTCATGTATGCGGAAGAGGGCAGATAGCACAGTGTTATGTTACTCTGTAACTAATGGGGGGAAATAAAAAATTTTTCCAAATCCAGACCGGATTAACATTTTAAGACTCAAGAAGAAAAGAAATTTAGGCGAGTAGGGCATCTAGTCAACACAAAAATGCTGTTTATCCAAATTAGTGCCAGTAGATGACTGGATCACTCTTCAACCATTTGGTGTTCTCACACACTCACAGATATTTCAGTACCATGCTGTACTCTGAAACTGATTTATTAATAGATTATAATAGTAAACTCCTCATTATCCTATATGGACAGCTTTCTCATTAGTGTTTTATTTATTTTTTTGGTCTATTTAGGTATACTGCTGTGCACTGTCCATCCTGTGATTAAATTGTTTAAATGACTCAGAGAGCCTCCCGCTGGTGTTGGTCCAGGTGTTGGCATGAGTAGTGCAGTGGTGACGGAGGCCTCATGAAAAGAATCCAGCGCTCAGTTCGGCACAAACCTTCACTCATCCATCAAACCGTGCCGAGTACCACTACAGCGACTGCACCCTGCCGCGGCCCATCACCATGATAACGAGACAGACGCAAACCAGATGTGTGTGTGTGTGTGTGTGTGTGAGCACCTTTGAGTACATCTGTGCTGTAAAGTGGGTTGATAATGCATGTGTTTGTGGAACAGAGAGGCTTATGGATTATGTGAAGACCCCAAATCTATGACCACATTGTGCCGTTCAGAAGGGGATAAAGACGAACCTGCACCTGAGATGTAGAAATTACAACACTTTATTTTTTAAAGTGACTATAGTAACTCTAAAGCCTGCTAGCTATTTAGCTATTTACATTTAGCTAATTGAATGACAATCCCCTCTATGTAACACTAGCCAACTAGTTGTATTTTTAAGGAGGTAGGTATTTAATATACTCCAAAAGACAGAATTTTGTTTCAATGCTAGCTAAATATTTATTAGCACACTTACCCAAGAACCAGCTAATTTAAAATAAAAAAAACACAATCTTTCACATGAGCATGACGGCTATGTGATACCATGTGACCACTGTGTAAGCCAACAGAACAGTATCTATCAGGAAGGACCGTTTGGGCAGTAACAGAAATGACGGGTGAACAGAAATGACGAAAATTAAGATAACAAATTACAGAAACGACAAGTAAACAAGTGATAAGTAAACAGAAATGAGAAGTTACAGAAATGACAAACTATAGAAATGACAAGAATAAAAATAACAAGTAAACAAAGACTTATAATACTTTTAACAAAGTAAACAAGTGCCAAGATCCAGAAATGGCAAGTAAAGAGAAATGAGAAGTTACAGAAATGACAAGAATAAAAGTAACAAATTATAGAAATGAGAAGTAAACAGAAATGAGAAATTCCAGAAATGACAAGTAAACAAGTGCCAAGGTCCAGAAATGACAAATTACAGAAATGACAAGCAAAAAAACAAACACCCCCCCCCCCCCCCCGCCCAAAAAAAAAAAAAAACCCTGACAAGTTACAGAAAAAACAAGTAAACAGAAATAAGTTAATGAAATGACATTAACATAAATGACAAATAAGCAGAAGCAACAAATTACAGAAATGACAATTAAACAAATGACAAGTTACAAAAAAAAGACAAGTTACAGATATGAAACAGAATAAGCTACAAAAATGACAAGTACCATAAAGGACAAATAAACAAAAACGACACAATACAGAAATGTGAAATGAACATAAATGTCAATTAAACAAATTACAAGTAAAAAAAAAAAAAAAAAGACAAGTTACTGCTACAGTACGTACATCAGACTGTAACTGCTTAATGTAATTGTCCAGCTATGTTTTAGTACATCATTAGGGAATTATTGGTGCACTGCGTCTTAGTGAGTCATACTAAAAGCACACAAAGTGTGCCATGGTCACTGCATCCTAGGTCATGTGACTACATTACTACATTGGATCATCTGAACAGTTCCTGTTGCATTTAATTATAAAGCCATTGTCATGACACTTTTTCCTATTCTTTTCACTTTTTTTTTTGTTTAATTTTGCGCCATCCATCCAGAAACACACCCTGCGGTGTGTTTCATTCTCGGGATTGGTTTACTGCTGGTCACCGGAAGGTCAGAGTCAAAATCAATGAGGAAACAGCAATGCTGAGAGACGGAGAGAAAGAGAAACGAGATGCACCACCAGAGACGTTTTTGATGGTTTCTTTATAAGAGAATTTTTCAGGATGTTTTACTTTTCCACATGAATTCTTAGTGAGACAGTGCAGGACATGGGAACGAGGACCAAGATGGAAAAAAAAAAAGAGTTGATCGTAATAGAGACGGAAAGAGAGAACAAGAAAAAATGTGCGAGAGAGGCAGAGAGGGAAGGGAACGCATGCCACTGCGCTGCTCTAAGCCAGGATACAGATCAAATGGAGGTATAGGTTTTATTGAAAACATTTGTTGTGCGAAGCAGTATTCCACCCATTTCCAATTACATCTTTCATATGTGCACATATTAAATTCTACATACTTGACAGAGAGAACGAGCCAGAATGAGAGAAATTCGAAGCTAATATCTTGCAAATGCTATTTATGAATAATAATTCATATTTCTAGCCTTGGTGCCAGACAAGGATAACCGAACTGATATCGATTCCTGGAAAAGTGACCTCGGAATTGTTCATCAACACTGCCTTCACTTGGAGCCACACTTAAACGTGATGCGTTATGATTTATAGAATCGTTTCCAAAACCAGAACCAGAAGACCGCAGCGTTGTGAGAAAACTCCGCCTTCAGAACCGTCCATTGTGTTCGACTGTAGTCTTTGCCATCCACTGTGCACTGTGAGCGTGCAAGCAACACAAATCTGTATTTTAACTATACATGTGGCTCTGTTAACACTTCCTCTTATCCAGAAATGAATTCCCGGTCTATTTTGGTGCTGACAGGACAACCCTATTCAGCATGTCCAGTTTTTAGAGATAATGGATGAGCTTTGTAGGTTTTTTTGAGATGAAGTCGTCAGCCAGTTGGCTGTCTCGTAGCACAACTCAACGGGGCCTTGAACTATGGCTCATCATCACAGGAAAGGATGCAGGGCCAAACGAGAACAACCCGCTGGTCACTATTCATACCTCGTTTTGAAATTTCACCACGTCGTTCATCAAGAAAGAATTACAGAATTCTATGAGATATTAAAAATAGGAGGACGCTAATCCAATCCAGACGTTGCAATTGTCCGTGAGATGGGTGAAAGCATCCTCCCTCCCCTCTATCTCTTTTTTCTCTCAATATCCAAGCTTATTTTCTATAGTCCAGCACTATCAACCATGAACACAATATAGCAGAAAGGATGTCACTTCGGAACACCTCAGGGGGGTTTCTTTAATGTTTTTTTCCCCTTCCTCTCAATCCCATCTCCTTCTTACACTTTCAACCCAAGAGAGTGGCTGATATTACAGATTTGCCTCATGGGGTTTTGTTTATGAGATCTCACAGTGAAATATTAGCACCACTAGGTGTTAGCCACTAGCTGGGAGTTCTTGACAGTTCTTTTTTTCCCCTCTTGCGCTCTCTTGAGAGAATCTGCTTTTGTGAGTAGTTCAAGTGCCGCTCAGCTTGACAGTGACTTCCCATGGATGTCCCAGCATTCTTAGCATGCTAACAACAACGGTCCGAATCTCTGAATCTCTGAATCGCTCTTCAAACAGAGATAAATATAACTAATAGTGATGTCATGATATTTGTAGCTCTCCTGTGTACACAAGAGTAAAGTACAGATCTATTTGTCTTCATTACCGTTCAAGAGAGCATTAGGTTTGGTTTCAATCCTGCAAGGCATGGTGGAAAATTTAAAATAGACAGCTATGCCATAAGGACTGTTGAGGTTCCAGGCAAGAATCAGTGTCTGTCTTTTATAATATGATGTAAACCATTATCTAGAGCAGTGGGAATAGATCATAAATATGCTATGTACCAGTTTGGTTTGGTCTTTCTTCTCAGCTGATTCTTTAGTGTAAGGAAAAAAAAAACATAAATCTTAATCTTTTTCAGCTGGTTCATCTGTAGGAACCCTTTAGGTCCCCATGAAATGGCTTAAGAACCATTTGATTCTGTATAGATTCAGATGCATTTCTTTTTGAAATGCTTGACCGATCTACACAGCAGCCAATAGCATTCGAGATCACCACACCTCCACAGAATCTGAACAGTAACTTGACAGTAGCTTTGCAATGTAGTTAAATAAGGAGAACAGCGGAAGTTTTTGTTTGTCAAATGTGGAGGATTTCACTTTGCCACCTTCGCCCACACCCATCCGTTTTAATCAGGACAATATTCTGGATGGCGAGATGCAGGTCAACCATCAGGGGGTTGTCACCGGCAGGCATCTGACCTATCTTAGTGATAATAAAATGATATTACTTCCTCTTACTCTTATCACAGAATCACAATTTTGATCAGTCAGAGGTAGCGACACTCCGGCATCGAACAGCCCCAAGCTGCTAAAACAGTCCTTGGAAAAAAGTGCACAAAACCGCCAACTTGCAGAAATTTCATCCTCTTCAAAACGAATAAACTTCAACCATTTATTTTCCACCAAGGGATGGTTGGAAAAGGGAACAGTCTATTCGAAGACACTCAGCCGAAAACACACCAAGAACCATGTTTGCTGCTAACAAGCTGCTACTGTAGAGCAAGACCCGCCCCCGGGGGAGGGACATATACATTCTAGAGAGCATTTAATTGAACGTACACAAGACCAGTACAGAATGAGTCATAAAAAAATGGGTCAACAAATTGCACTTTAATGTACTTTCACCATCAGATTGCATGAGTTTCAACCCTTTTACAAAGCTATCCAAAAGAACCTTTGTGGAACCCATCTTGCACTTTCCCCCACCATATCTCCTAATTCCATGTTCCCCATGTTCTGGCAACATTACCACATTTTACTCCATGTGTTCTTCTTGGCCTTCACCTTCACTCTTTCAGTGTTCAGAGCCCACATTCTTTCCCTTAACTTGCCCGTTCCAGTATCTTGACTGCACACATACTTTTTTATAAGCCCCCGACTGTGTACGCATTGCCGAGTGTCAGAGGGGAGCACGGCCGGCAGGATATGAGCTGACAGGATTTTATGAAGTGCTCTCATAAATGCCACTCAACTTCAAATGGCCCTTCTCCCTAAGCTGGACTGGTGCATCGGTGTGGGGCCTGTTGCTTTGGTTCTGGATCTGCAAGCAGTGTTCTTCCTTGGATAGTTCTGCAAGATAAACACTATACACTGCTGAGATGTTTGGAGTGTTTCTGGAAGAACCATTGGCATGTTGCAAGCAGAGAAGCCTTGCTTATTTATGAGGCTGGAGATGAGGTGACCTCAGGCCCTTATGAAACCCAGGAGTTGCTGGGAGGTCAATCACACCAACCGTGGGTGTTTATTAGCAATGCTAATGGAAGCTGCAGGGTTTCAGGTGACCTTAGTAACTTTGCAGATATCGAATCTGAATCTCGAGACTCATGATTCAGATCAATACTGGCTGTGAGAAATGATAGAGCATAATAGAAGGACAATCCTCCCACTTACTCCTCATTGTAATTCCTAATCCTTAGCATAGATAGCAGACAGAACTGGTGATAGAACTGTAAATTTCATTTTTGGTCATTGTCTTTGTCATGGTCCTTGGCATACTTTTGCTATTCCCATCCTATATCCAAGTTTTGGATGTTATATGGACACTACAGTTGAGGTGAATTTAAGTAGGAAAGATAAAATAAATTAAAAACAGCAATACACACTGTCACATGGCGAGCTATTCTTGAAAAATAAATGGAAATATGGTCTCTCTCAGATGTCCTGAACATAAGAAAGCATATTTATTTCTGAATATAGATAGCATATAGCTAGAATATAGATAGAACGATTTTGCTGACACAATTTACGTCTCCAATGATCCTGAAGTGTTTTATTTGTCTTATACAACATCAGTTTGCCATTATGGACTGGCATGTCCATTTATAGTTACATTTAACGAGTTAGTTCTTGTTATCGCTTGCGTTATAGTTGCTCCTTCACTAGCCTCTAGGCTAGGCACTAGGCTTCTTTCTCTTTAAGTTACTAGCCATGTGTCTGAGAAACCGCAAAGGTCCTGAAAACTTTTCCATGGCGAAAAACATACTGTTAAAAAGCACTGACACCGGAGACTCCTTCCATAATTTCTAAAGAAAATCACATCACCATATCAATAAATAAACTTTTGATCTTTTTAAGTGTCTGCTGTAGTCCCTGAGTAAGTTGTTACTATAGAAACAATAAGGTATTGTCAGAGCTGCTGTTATAGAAAATTAATCACCACCTTCTGACCAATCAGAATCAAGAAACAGTGCTGTGGCATAAACATACTGTATATAATTCTTTCCATATACTGTACAGTCAGTGGTATGTAAATAACATGGTGGCATTTGTAGCAGTAACTTTTTTTTCTTCTTCCAAAAAAGTAGTTCAAATGTAGTGTATTGGCAAGGTTGGGGACACTAGAAACCTTGAAGTGGCATTTCCTTGTTTCCAGCCACCAGCCATGACTACTTATTACCTAACTTGAACTTTCTAGGGGACAAAACAGAGTGTTAGAACACCACATTAGGAAACTGTGGCTGTTGTATGAAACAATAATTAAACCCATGCTACAAAGCATGTCCTGATGAATTCAGGATGGACTCTGGGTAGGGTAATGCATATGGGTCATGGTGGTGGTCAGGATAATAGGTTAGGTTGTGGGTTTTGCTTGTTCCATTAATTTTTTGTGACTCTTGAGTGGAGTTTGATTGAATCCAGATCTTTTATTGGCCTGGTGGGGATTAGTCAGATTAACACTTTGTGACCTAAACGATGGGAATTAGGGTGAAAGTTTGGTCATGGACAAAGCAGAGACAGGTGCTGCCTCTTCTCCTGTGTCACTTAGATGTTTTAATGTACACCTCACCTAGCATCAGCTACATGCCAAAATGCTTTTAACCTCTAAAGAAAGCACTTCTTTATAGAAAAGAATGTCTCTGTCTTTCTCTTATCAGGAAGATTACCTTATAACGTCTCATTGTGTGTGTAGGAGTGGACGTTTATAGGCCTTCTCAGGACCAGTGCATACATTCGGCCTGGTTTGGTGAAGGGACTCCTCTGTGGTGCTGTTTTATATCTTTACTGTCATTGTCCCTGCATTATTCAGTGATAGGAGCAATGCCAAGCTAATGTGGAGTAACTGAGCAAGTTAGATAATGTCAATTTTAAAGTCAATCACTTGTCATAGGTAACAGGTTTCTGAAAAGATTATTCAGATGGCTAACGGTTCGAGGTCTCCAAAGAAGTTCTACATGTAATCTTTTCTCAAAAGGAGATCTTCTGTTACATAGAACCTTCAAGGGTTCCCCTTTGGCATGTTAACAAACTGAGTAACCGTTTTGGGGAGCTAAGATTTGTACAGTTACCTCAGCTAAGTTCCCTATCTTGGTGCTTGGTAGCTTGCTAACATTTTGGAACAAATCCTGAAGACTTTCCAATGGTGGAAAACTTAAAGTTACAGCTTTAATTTTGATTGTTGCTAACACTGGAGACTCCTTACATACATGTCTCCTTGCATGTAACTCCAGCTTATCCATAATATTATATTTCTCTTTGTTCAATAACACATTTTTAATCTGTTTATTATTAGATGTTGTATAGCTTCCGTCAAACAAGTCGCTATTAATAAACCTGTGATAATGGCCGTGATTATATAAAATGAATCAGCACCTTCTGGCCAAATGTGGTGTAAAGTAAAAATACACAAGGGTGAACTGTGTAATGTTAGAGGTCATTCGTTATTTCAGGTAAGATAGGGATTGTTCTACTTCAACAAAGTTTTGTGCTTATTAAAGAGTGCCGGTCTTTAAAAGATATATAACAAAGATTTGATTGTTTAAAATTATAGTTTAAAATGTTCTACTGTTTTCTACTGAATTAGAAACATCTGTATTATAACTTATTTTAGTGGGAACGTACTGTATATATCACTGAGGCACCCCCCGGTGTTGAGTTGGTCTGGACAACGTGTCAACACTGTAGTTGGTTTTAAGTGCACTTCATGAAGAGAGCGATTAATTTTGGGGGATAGGAAACCATTCCATACAGATGTGGAGGGTCGTGTTTAATGGTGCCCTCTCCATCAGGAGGATAGATGGAGAAAAAATACACAGAATTACAAGACGGTTGCTGAGCCGTGCATCTGGAGAAGTGTGTTTGGTGTAAAACTTTGGGTGTGCCTCAAATCAATGCCTAATTCCCCATGTAGTACATTAACTACCATTGCTAACATCTGTGTAGGGAGCCAGTCAGTTAGCAGTTAGCTGTCAAGTATGTTGACTGTTTACATGAGATTTAAAGTCAGAAATACCCTGCTAAATCTTACATGAGTTTATCATTTCAAAGACTCGCTTACGGGGGGGAGAAAAAAAAAGAAGAAAAAAATCACACACATTTCACGTGAACATGTGTTTTTCACATGTGAGTGATTGTGAGTAATATGTGACAAAAAAAGATGTGAAAATGAACGAATCATGTGGGGGGAAAAATTAAGTGAATGTAAATGAATCATATGGAAAAAAGTGCATGATTCATGAAAAAAAAACATATTGGGAAATAAATGAATCATATGACAAAAAAAAAAAAGTGAAACGTGAAAATGAATGAATCATTTGGGGGGAAAACATACAAACTTAATCATGTGCAGAAAAAAAATCGTGAAAATAAATGAATCATGTGGAGAAAAAAAACCTTAAAGAATCGTGTGGAAAATTCGCATGTGAACATCAAAGAATCGTGTGGGGAAAATCGCATGTGAACATCAACGAATCATGTGGGAAAATCGCATGTGAACATCAACGAATCATGTGGGAAAATCGCATGTGAATGTTAAAATATCATGTGGAAAATATGGGTGTGAAAATGAATGAATCGGTAAAAAAAAAAAAAAAAAAAAAAAATCACACATGGAAATCAATGAATCATGTAAAAATCCCACATCAAAAAGAATCACTTGTGAAAATTAACGAAAAAAAACCCCAAAAAAACCATCACCATGTGTACATCGCGAGCGAACGCTTCATGGGAACGGTGCTATATTGTATTGCGGAATGCCACAGCGCCTCATGCATCGTTTATGGAAGGTTTTTTGGGGTTTTTTTTGTGGGCGGGTGCTGGCTTGTGACAAGAATACCAATTACAAAGAGACTGCATTGGTGGCATTTCTTTAGTCCGTGTGGTTTGGATTGCAAACAAGAGCCGAATTTTGTCCAGAAGATAGAGACAAAGGCGTAACGCAATGATACAGTCCAGATTGTAGATTGGGCTTCCTCTTTGGATAGAGTACACACTACAGGGGAAAAAAGGGAGAAGATTAATGCTGCTCCTGTTGAACTCTGGGAAATCTGGGGACTGGCACGGGCTGGGGTTTAGGGGTTTTGCGGGTGACTAGGGCGGGGAGGAAAAACCACTTCCCCTGCTTGTTAAGAAAGATCATTAAAAGGTATTACGCCCTGGACTCTGCGCGCGTCATTGCCTGCATCTTGCACTCTCGACCAGATGACAGTCATACAGCAGTTTTTATGCCGGGCGGAAATATTGGTGACAGTGACAAACAGCAGCCACCAGTTTATCATCGAAACCGGACTAGCCGAAGAAGCATGTGCGCTACTCCTAATAAATTTATGGTCTGTCTGGAGAAGCGTGTATGTTCATCATCAGAGAACGTAAACAACATCTCGGACTGCTTTTAAAAGAACCCTTGAGAACTTCTCTAATCAGTAGTTCTCTGTGCCGAACCGTGACAATCGTACTAGCTTGAATTATGCACCATGTTGAGCAAAGAATCTCAACTTACATGGATTTGTTTTGTAAGATCAGACTAGCATGTTCAAATATTTAGGATGTGGCTCAAGTTTACACTTCAAATAAGGCATGATGGATTCTTTCAATCCCGTAATCAAAGCCATATTTAGTGCCTGGCTCAGCAAATTCAAGTAAAAAGAGCTGCTTTTTGTCTGATTCTCGCTCTTTTCTAACGACTTGAATGCTAATAGCGTCAGGGAGCAGATTAGCAATTCCTCACATGCTAGTCAAGTGTTGTTGGGTTTTTTTTTTTTTTTTTTTTGCTAATTTTACCCAGGATGAATTTCCCACAGAGCATTGCATATAATTAATGAAATTTAATAAGGACCAGTTAGCATACTGACTAGGAGTTCGTTTAAAACCTGGTTTTAATTCTTAGCATTAGCTAGCATGTTTTGGGTGGCCCTTAGCTATTACAGAAAAGCTATGCTGCTCTCGGCACTGTATTAAAGCGTGAGGTCAAAGTGGGAAGTGGTGACCCAGGGTTCGTCTGTCTGTATGTATGTGTGTGTGTGTGTGTGTGTGTGTGTGTGTGTGTGTGTGTGTGTGTAAGTAATGCTTGGAGGATTAGCCGTGTCGTCCTCACATGGCCCCTTCCCGTGGTTTCGCACACTCGGGCGCTCCGTAGGAATTTGGCCTCTCCACGCCACGCCGCGCTTTTGAAAGGAGGAAACTGCGGAAAGGAGCAAAGGAGTGGAATATTCCATGGAAGTTTCCGAAAGGAAAGGATTGAGGAAGTGTGAGTGACGAGGCCCATTAGACATTAAAGGAAAACTCCACCCTGAAACACATTAAATATTATAATATTGAAATATTTATGATGTGTTTAGTGATCCTGCTGCTAATTCGTTGCTTGGTGGTGTATTTTCGTTATTCCTGGGAGAAATTAGCGGTTGTGTGATGCTCTGATTGCACAGGGGGACGTTGCTATTGCTAGCGCTATTACGGTCAGGCTTCGCTGACTGACTTTACTTTTCTCACCGTTTTTCCAGCACTGGTGCAAATGCTGACTTCAATGTCCCAGGATGCAATGCAGCTTTACGACGCAGTTGGGCTAAGTTAAAGCAGAGACTCGGCTAAGCTACTTATCGATCCACGAGATGACGAGCGTGATGGCGTCGGCAATGTTATTAGCATGACAACTGAAGCTTTCGAAGCAGCAGTAGTGTAGAGATGAGGAGGCGAGATTACAAAGTGCTGGACAGACTAGAGGACTAAAGCGCCGCTGCATCACACTCTTGAGTAGAGATGATGCAAGGGCTAAATTCCACTATCAGCAGGTAGAATGGCATGATGGGTAATGTAGGAGACTGTTAACTGAAGAGAAAACAGACCACAAACTGTCATTAGAAAGAAATATTGTATGCCATTGAAGACAGAAAGAAAAAATGTCTGTTATTAATGTTTTCCTCCACTCTGTTTCATTCTCTCTCTCACTCTGACCACAGTTCCAGAGCTTGGGGTGTGTTTTAGTGGATCACCAGGAAGTGGGATATGAGTGTACTTCCCTTAGGCATAAGCTCATGCCACATCTCGTCCAATGAGCTCCCTGCTCTTCTGCTGATAATTACAGTGGAGGATCATTTGCCTGGCTCACACTTAGCACAAGTCCATTTTGAAGCAAGAACGGAGATTGAGAGAGAAAACGAAGATGTGAGTACACCAGGATTAGTGCTTCATCTCTGATGCGCTGTGATCTTCACTCATTTCATGAAGCCCTTGCAAACCGTTGAGACGGGAACGAAAGGAAGAAAAATGAAAGGCTTGAGAGCGCGTGTTAGGCTAATCCCTGCGTGCTCACACACACACACACACACACACACACACACACACACACACACACACACACACAGCAGAACCTCGCTAGCTAGTTTGGAGAGCTGAGAAACTTCCCATGTGTTGTCATTTATAGCGCTATCATGGGTAATAACAGGGAGGATTAGAACGGTTGCCTTTTGATCCCATAATCCCCCGCCTCCCGCTCTCAGATCAACAAAATCCCACAAACTCAGGCAGATTTCAGAAGCATTAGAGGCGAACTGACCCTAGATCGCAAAGTTTCCTGCAAATACAAACCTCTCAGCCATTATCCAACAACCACATCTTTAACGTTCCCCAGAACATGTCAGTTTAAATCATTAAAACTAATTATTTAATGGGTTTTTTTTAATGACGAGGGAACTGCAAAACTGGCTTTGAAGCCTCGTTGTCGTCCTTCCATCGCTAATCTCTAGCTAGTAAACAACTAGAAACCCTTACGTAAACAACTTCACATGAATAATCACATGGTTGTTGTACACATTTTTCTCACACAGTGGACAGTAGTGGAAAATATTGACTCCTGATTCATTAATTTTCCCACACATTTGTATTTTTCTCACAACCTTTTCCCCGATTCATTTGTTTCCATGTGATTTTCACGATTCATTTATTTTCAACTTGGTTTTTTTTTCTTTTTTTACACGAGTCATTTAACGTGAATTTTTTACACACATTTTTCAGATCCGATTATTTACCTGATTCATTTATTGTTTTTAGTCATATTTTTTTAATTATTAATTTAATCGTCATGGATTGATAGGGAAGGTGGATGCAAGTGCAGATGATTTATTAAACAAAGCACCAACAAAACAGAAAAGGGAAAACATAAGAAGCAAAAACACCAAGTATAGACACAAGGCAATAATCATATGAACTACAAGCAACAGCAAAAGCTCGACAAAGGGTGCTACACAAGACAGGACTTATATACAAGTGCTCGTTATCCCACAACATGATTCAGGTGGTCATGTGCTCTGCAGTGGCTGATGGGTTCTGTAGTTATTTTCCCATTTAATCTTTACACAATTCGTTTATTTTTAAATATTTTTACACTTGATTCGTTTATATTGACGTGAATTTTCCCCCCGATTCAGTTATTTTCACATGGGATTTTCCTCACAATTCGCAATTCAAAGAACCCCTGAGGAACCCTTGCGTGTGGGTGACTTCTCTGCATGCTTCACATCGTCTCACTTAAAAGCAACACTGGCTTACCTGTAGAAAGACAAGACTTAGGACAAACAATAACTGGAAACAATACTGTCTGAAAAAGAAGGTACTGCACCGGCATTCTGAGGTACAAACACTATAAATGTACCCTCAGAAGGTAAAACAGTGAACTTTAAGGTCCAAACAACAACCTTATCCACAAAGGGCCAGTGTGTTTTTTGTGAAAATGTGATTTTAGCGCTTCAATCAATCAGACCCAACTGAAATCAGCCAAACACGACGAGTTAACCGATTAAAAATCAGGTATTGTAGTTTAGAGGTACTTTAAAGCCTAGCATGAGCTTGAAATAATGGAAAAAACAATGACTTCATAACCATAAAATAAGCCACGTTTTCTTTTAATCAGCCATATGATTATTAAGCGAGATTGAAGCTCAGAGAAATCCTTCCTACCTGCTGCATGACAAGCCTGACTGATTACCGCTCCATCGCTAACCTGCAGTCTCACACATGACTCACAACATATTTCAGCAATGCCAACTAATGCACGCTGCTATTAGAGATAATTGAAGACCCCTCAGGATGGTGGCGGGAGAAGATTTAAGCCTGTCATGGATGTAGAACAGTGTGTCATAAATCTGCAGATATGGGAGGATGGACATCATGAACATTAATGGCACGAGCGCTCATTCCTAAAGGACGGACTCGGCTCGGGTCGCCGTCTTCTTCTTTAAAACGCCTGCGGGATTAACACCACGCTCCCATTCCCCTGCATCACTCGCTTTCCCTCAGCTCATCCCCTGGTCATTTTTCCTCCCCGCCACGAGCAACCACACCATGAAGATCAGAGCTGGCGGTGTTTCGGTGCTAGCAATGGGGAGGAAGGGAGAGCGAGAGAGAAAGAAAGCAATTTACAGGAAAGGAAGTTGGCACGTGTGTGAACAGCGGAACTAATTAATGAACAGGGCTCCGGTTTTGTAGGGCAGCCAAAGTGCTATAGAGGGAAAAAAAGACGAGTGCAAGAGCAAAACAGAGAAGGGAAAACAGAGACTGAGGTGTAATTATAGCCTCCCATAGAAGAATAAAAAAGCAATAAAATCTTAGATGACCAAATTAAGGAAGGCCAAACATTGCTTTCTTATATATATATATTTTTTTTTTCAATGTGCTTTTTTTCACCTGGACCCTAGAGAGCAGAACTACTGGCAGAACTGCACTCTCAGAAAAAAGTTCCTAAATTGGGTTCCTAAATTTTAAGGTACACCTGCCTTGTGCGTTTTGAGTGTTTTCACACTTGAGTCCACACCCTCATAATCACACGTTTGCTTTTACGTAGAGGAATTCCTTCAGGATCGATTACGCAATTCCAAATGTCAATTCTGTGCATGACACGTCATCCTGCATGTCAGGAATACCGTTAAATGAGGAGCTGTTCTCATATAAGAAGTTTTTAGCCATGTACGTTGACATGAGACATGCATTTTTCACAATGTTCTCAGTGCAAGCATTCACACCAAAAAATTGCTTCAATTACAGTGCTCCAGTCCTATGAAAGTTTGGTTTTATATATCGATGAGGCGGTCTATCTTCTCCACTGACCATATTAATCTCTTTCCCCACCTAACCAAACTTGAAACAGGAAGCAATGTGGTAAGTAGTACAAATCATTTTATCCTATATGCAGAGGCAAGAGCGGATAGCTTCCACACACAATATGGAAAGCACCACGGTTTGGTAGAAATGAGCACCAAACTGCCTTTATCAAAAAGACCAGGGATCCTTGGTGTGGACCAGTCTCAGGCTTGCAGACAGCTTTCACATTTCACCAAACATACCGAGAAAAAATGAAAGTGTGTAAACGACCTTAGAAAAACATAATAGTGGTTCTGGTGTGGCTTGAGCGCTCATTCCTGCCAAAAAGTAGCCACATCAGTTGACTGATGTCACATCAGTTGACTGAAGATCAAAATTAACATATTAAACAAGTAGAACATAGTTTGGACATAATTGGACCTTATAGACCAGTGTTCTACCTTTGAATGTGCATTTATGTTGTTTGTACTCCCCCCCCCTCCGAAACAGTATGGATTCCAGTATCTTCTTCTCCTTCAGGTCTTGTTCTTGATTACATCTTTGTAGCTTTTTGTGAGACCATGTGAATAATCAGATAGATCACCTACATTCTTAAAAACGGTTTCTCAAGGGTTCTTTGGATAGTCATGGTTTGTAGATTTTTTTGTAGTTTGTCGTTTATATTTGGAAACTTAGAGAATTCTACATGGAACCAAATAATGATTTTTCTAACAGTGTACACACAAGCTAGACAGAATTACCATGTAAAGACCGAAAGTTGAGCAACAATTAAATTGCTGAAAAACCCAAACACCTTGGTGGTGCAATTAAAGACTCACAGCTCCAGGTTGCTGTCTTTGTGGTGTTTCGCATGTTCTACCAAGGTCCATGTGGGTTTCCTCCAGGTTCTCCTGTTTCCTTGGGAATGTGGCTTGTGGTCTCTAATTTCCATGAATTGCAACACTGTAGGAACTTCTAGTTTTAAATAGCAGTCACATAGTTGCAAGACCTCTGCATGACTCAAAGTTAGGGCTGAGACAGGGTACCATTTGAAGCTTTTCTTACAGAAGCATTTCAAGCACATTGCCTTCCCTTGCATAAAATCAAGTTCTGCTAGGAGGATCCTGATGGTTGCTTGCTTGCAACCATATGTTAAGCTCGTCCAAGCCATTTAATTTCTTCTAAAAGGGATTTTCTTTACTTTTTTGATCATAACACATTGTGAATGGTTTTGTAAACATTTTGTGTTTGAGATTCCTGAGCCTCAGGGAAAAAAGGGGGTTCTGGAGGGCCTCCAAAACAGGAAGTGGTACTGAGGTTAAAATTGGGGGGAGCCCACTAGAAAATGTAGCAGCTGTAAAACCCATGCTGGGTTCTCGAATACCTCTCTGATGGATTTATATTCTTCAGATGAGGGGGGAACTGAAAGACAGAGTTGAGAGGAGATTGGAAGGCAGGGCATGTAGTATTTACTTTCGATTCTGAGATGCGACCTGTTTTTAAGCCTGACCACAAAAACTGATGAATGGAGATTCAGAGGACTGGAAGCCACAGGGTAACCATGTCAAAAAATGACATCAATGAAATACAGCTTGGAGCACTGGAGAGCATGCGAGAGTGAGGACGATTCATTGTGATGCTAAATTTGAAGCTGAACTTTGGGTTACTTTTTAATGGCAGGAAGTTATTAACGGAAGGTCATATAGTGAACCACGAGCCGGGGTCACAACCTCGGCTTCACCACCAAGCAGGCCGTTGCTCTCTCCATATACAGTATAAAGGGATGTGAGTTCTTTTAACCACCACAAGAATTTCAAATATACCATGCATGCCCCATTCCCAACACGGCACGTGGCCTCACATACTGGGGTCCTCTGTGTTCTGCAGCTCCAGAACGGTTGATACAGAACCATGGGTGGGTGGGGATGAGTAACGTCTGAACTACAGGGGGTCACTCCGTCTCATTAGCTCAGTGCACCTCAGCAATCTGTTATATATGCTGGAAGATTCCAGCGTTTCAGCACCCTGCACGTCCTCTCCCACTTATAATTCCTCCAGAGCTTTAAATATATCAGAGGTCTCGGGTAAGATTAGCGTAAAAGTTTTCCAGTCCTTCCTAGACAAGATGAAAAGCCTCAAAGCTTTAGTAGCCACATCCTTTGTGCGTTCTGTGTTTCAACCAAAAAAGGACATGGTGTTCAGGACACACCTTAGTGTTCTTATACATTAGAGCTTTAGCACCTTGCTTGTGGCATTTACCATCACTTGCAGAGATGCCAGGGTCACATTTTTTTTTACCCCAAACTTGGTACAAGGTTGCGGTTGGAACAAGAGAGACCGTGGGCGATGTTTTTTGGGGGATAAAGTTAAAGATTCTTAGACTGCCAAGGTCTTAAATCTAATCACTTGTCAACCTCAGTGTTCCCCAGAAAGACTCCAGATCCACCTTAACCCTGACCAGGATAAAGTGCTCACTGAAGATGAATGAATGAATGAATGACAGACCACAAGATGCCATTTACTAGGATAACTACCCCAAGTTCTCTAACAGAGTTGGGGGGAAGTGCCTTCAGTTGGTTATAGAGAACTATCCAGTGAAAGGTCTAGCTAAAAAAAACAAAAACAAAGATTTTCCATAGCTGGAACATAATGTTGGCATTTGGATTGTTTTAGAAATACTGCTAAACCTCTTGTGAAGTGTTGTGGAGATGTTTGGACCGTCATGACCATACCATTGCCTTTTTGTTCCATAGTAGACCATTTTAGCAAGCTGTTACTTTCCCACCACAATTACGGACGCATCCCTCATTCACGCTGATGGATAGCCTGTGGCTTTATTTTCAAACACCACTTTTACTCAAAGTAAGTGAGAATGCGACAGCAGGCACAGTGGGTGAGCTCTCTAAGGCCAGACTAAACACTGGGTAAAAGCAGACGAGCTAGGAGTCCATTTAGCATAAGTGCATTCAGTATCCTGTTCATAGATGCAGCACCAATCACAGATAAGCTCTGAGCCAACACAAACTGTTTACCATGGGATGTCCAAGGTTTTAATTGAAGCTATGACTCAAATTGTGTGGTGCACTAGCCACTTTGAGTGCAAGTAGTATGTTCACACGGTGAAATTCCTATTAACTCCTGGACAATGTACTAGAATTACGACCCAGTCATCAAGTGTTTGACCTGACATGTTACTTCCCTTGCAGATCTTCATAGATCGCAAATTTGACATCTAGCCTCTGTTTTTGAACTACCATTGTCTAGAGGACACTGCACAGGACACCAGAACATAAAGATGCCTTGCCAGCAACCTGAACCAGCGTGAAAGGCGAAGACCATTTAAGAAGCCACATGGTGTAGCACACCAAGCCAACGTTCTGGTTTAATGTTTCTCAAAGAATGTTGTGTGTTCTCTGGCCTTAACTCATGAGCTGTAGCCTTTCTGAGCTTTAATGGACTCCTCAGGTACCCACAAAACAGGCACATAAAATGTATCTTTCCGGCAAGCCATTGGGTTTGACCCTGCCCTGACCGTGCAGCTCTCAGTGATTCATGGGATTACAGGGGTGATGCACTCAATTCCACAAATTCCTGCATGAACATACTTAGCCTTGACCCAACACCTGAGATGTACATACTGTATCACAAAACACAAGGGCACTATAAATTACAATGTGTGTGTTTTCATTTATGGCTACATGGTTCCAAGCACAAAGTGCTGTCCAGTCCAGTGTAAGAATAGGACACACAAAATTTGTTTTAAAGACCATACACTTTTTCTATTGAATAATAAACTGATTGATTTGGTGGTTCCTCAGAAAATATCACTAAAAACACATGGAACTGAAATGGTAAATACCTGCAAAGCCCCAGTGTGAATGTCATTTGACTATTGAAACCTGATTGGCTGTTATATATTATGATGTAACAACTGCACATGTGCCTGTTACATGATCAATACTATTATTTAGCATGTATGGAAGTTACATTACAATAATGTGACAAACTGCAATTTTTGTTCTATTAAATTCATGAGAAAGAAAACAGAGAGGCTGGTGAGGGAAAGACTCTAAGCAACAGACATTGTTTCCCAGATGTTCCACAATATTAAATGTAACAAACGGACAAAAGGTATGACATGTCATTCTTTAATAAATAAATAATTGTAAATGCCGGTAAATTTCTGTCATATAAGAAAAATAAAACACTTCAGGATGCACTTTTAATGGAAAATAAGCATAACATTAACTGGTATAAATGTTGGGCCACATCACACCAACCTGTCGTTGATGATTTTCCTATAACACCATGCCCCAACATGTTTTATTCTGCACTTGAAAGATGTATAAACATCTTCTGGTTTTCTTTTTCTTTTCAATGAAGTAAGATTTTTTTCAAGAATGCAGACTACTGCCACATCCTGGTATGGAGAGTTATTGGGTTGATCCTGGGAACACTGTGCTTGAGACTGGAATACACCTTGGCTGGGATGCCAGTGCATCACGGGGCACTACACACACACACACACACACATACATTCACACCTACGGGCTATTTGAAACAGCCAATCCACCCACTGGAAAGTTTTTGAGTTGGGAGGAAACCAGAGAACCTCAGGATCGAACTGGGGACCCTGGAGCTGTGAAGAGGCATTCTGCAGTCTGTGTTAACACACACACACACACACACACACACACACACACACACACAAATACTTTGAGGATGTAGAGAAATCTCTCATTCACTCATCATAAAAATAAAAGATGTGTTTGATTGTTTGGGAAGCCCCATGTGTAAGAAGGAAGGCCTTAGGCTACGTACTGCTGTCTCCATGCATGCCTGTGGCCTGTGTGTAATGACTGATATAAACCGCTACACACACACACACACACACACACACTCACAAATGTCAGCAGCTATATGCATCCCTCCTCCTTTTCCTGTATGCGATTGACTTTTACATAAAATCATCTTTGACTTCCGATCAGTCCGAAACCCATAGTCTCGAAGGGAGAATAAAAAAAAAAAATCTCACGTCTCTCCACACGGATAAGTGTTTCTATATGTCTCCGTGTGTGTCCGTGTGTATGCGCATATGCGATTACCCGTCCTGACACTCATGTCACGCCTGACACGATGGCTGTTAAGTCTCCAGTGAGGCCGATCTCTCGATCTCCGCTGGCTTCAAAGCAACGTCAACCAGTCCAACCTATTATAGAGTCAAAGTGGCCGCCGTTTCCTGGATTCGGCTCCTCAAACCCAAACACTCGCGCTCTTTACTTTGGCGTGTGAGCGCTGAAATAAAGCTATGAACTCAAATATCATTTTTCACAACTCTGCTGAGAGTTGAGAGCTGCAAGCAGCTTTCCATCAGTTCAGAGGTGGGCTGTGTGAAGAGCGTGTGTGTCTGTGTGTGTGTATTGGTGGGTGAATGAGTCCCAGTGTGGCCTTTTGATGGGAAACCATCCTTTGCTGATGTGGAATATTATTGATGCGGGTTGATGAGGTGTGCATGCTGAACTTCCGAACTTACAGAACTTCTTTCGGATCTTTCCTTCTTCTATGTCTTTTTCCAGACCCACACTCACCCATTCCTATTCCATCAACCCTTAGCATAATTCTCATCCATTATGATTGAATTCAATCACACTTTACGAGAGACGGGCTCGGCTTTCGGTTCCAGTGCTCGCTATTCACCGCTTCACGACGACAGCTCCAGCTCTCAGACATCGATATGGCAACCTCATTCGACTTTTCCACCAACGTGAATTCAAAGAAAACATTTTTTCAAAAGTAATGTTATGCAACACTTTCCAAATAACAACTAGGTCGACACCATGTTGCTTCTATTCGAAGAAATTCCTGTTGCGCGGACGTTGGTTCGCTCCTATCTGATCTGAAGTGCCTTCTTTTGGAACCGCGAGCTCACCTCGCACCCACGCCAGCCTGAGTTTCAACCACACACAGCGGTAATCTCAGGCTTTCAGACTTGTTTCATGGTAACACTGATGGTAATTGAGGTGAAAGCCAGTGCTGTGTGTTTTGCTCCCTGTGGGTTTGATACATTTATTTGATTTCAAATGGAAACGTAAATGTTTGCAAACTGCAGGCTGTGGATCTTAAAGCAAGAGTTCAGTATTCTTCATGGGCAACAGTTCCCTAAATTTACATCCTGTATTACATTAAGAGGAAATAAAATTCAATACAAAAACAGCCTACGTTGCATTCTCGATTCTGATTGGTCAAAAGGTCTTGAGTAAACTTCTATCACAGCAGCTCTGACAGTTTTTCCAACTCCAAAGGCAAATCACGGTTTTACATTAATGCACTGGTTCTAACACGTTATACGTATAATACGTTTCTATAGCAACACCTTGCTCACAGTTTGACAATAGTGTTCAGTAACACTCGTGTTCTATACTGCCGGCAGAATGAAAAACGACTTATCGGAACTTTTAAATCAGTATAAACAAATGAATTCTTTTATCGCCGCAGGTATGTTATAAGATACTGTTGGGTTTCTGTATGTAGAGTATCATGACTCTGTGTTTAGCTGCTGGTGAGCAGGGCGATGGGAAAGGGGAAGGGTGTGAGCCCCCTGCTGGGCAAACAATTCACACCTTTCCACTATAACTTTGGTACAGAAATAAAACGAACAGCACAATTAAAACTTTTTTTGATAGTAAAACACTGTATAAAACTGCCACAATAAAATTATAAGGTTTAAACCTAGTAGGCTAGGTAAAAAAAAAAAAAAAAAACTTATGAAATACTGCAAATTCTTAAAGCCCTGAGTGTCTACTTTCATATCAGCCATTAAGCACTACTGTGGAGTGTGACACCGCAAATAAATTCAGTGCTTCAATTAATTTACAGAAGGAGTCTCTAGTGTCAGGGGTTTCTAATAGTAAGAGGTAAAGCTGTAATTTTAAGGTTTTCCTCCACAGGAAAGTCTTCAGGATGGAGGAGTTTGTGATAAGTGATAAGAGGAACTAACTTAACATTAAACGTAACTATAAACGGATAATAAGTACATCTTTAATAAATAAAACATTGTCATGTTTGGCAATTTGCTGTGATGAATAATCAGCCTCGGAGCTGGTAACAGTAACTCCGCTTCACATCAGACCACATCACACCACAGTGTCATTGATTAGTTTCCTATAACAGCACATCCCAAAGTGTTTTATTCCTTACATATTAAATAGGTGTTCATCTGTAACTAAAGTAAAGGTGTTATAATGGTATAAATGTAAGTGTGTGTGTGTGTGTGTGTGTGTGTGTGTGTGTGTGTGTGTGTGTAGGCCCCCTGTGTCTTCCCCAGTTAATCCATAATGCATGGAGTGCTAATTGAATTGCTAGTGCACTAAAGTAAACTGAACACAGAGGGGTGGAGGGGCTCAGCAGGGGCCCACGGTTCTACAGAAAGACACTGAAAAGGGGGAGGAAAAGAAAGAACACACTCTTTGTTCTGTATTTCTATCAGAGAGAGCCATAAAGCAACTGAGGATGAAAAAGAGATAGAGGGAGAGGGGGAGAGATTTATCTGTATGTTAATATTGTGGTTTATGTTTTAATGCTTATGGAACAAAAAAAGTCTCAGAGCGACCACCGTGCTTATTTAAAAAAAAAAAGAAAGAAAAAAAAAGAAAAAAAAGAAAAAGAGAGGGAAAAAAAAGAAAACAGAACTGAATTGCAATATAGTCCGAGTTAACTTAAATTAAATATATATTTAAGTCAGTGTGATAAGGTGTGTGTGTGTGTGTATGTGTGTTATTTTGAATAAAGAGCCTTCCCAGTGCTTGGCCCCCTACGGAGATAACAATTCTCCTTTATTACTCTACTCTCAGGTCCCATCAGTGATGTAATATCGAAGGCATACATATTTAAAGAGTTAATAAAAGCCCTTTGTGTTTGCGTATGCAGTTTATGACAGCGCTTTGATTCTTATGAAGCCTTATTAAAATTATATTAACACATAAAGGAGTCTTAAATCTGTGGGTACTGAAACGGCGAATGCAGAGACAGCTGGGTGATGCCTCATGGCGTGTGGAAGTTTGTGGAAGTGTGTGCACATGTGGGAATTTATAGCTGATATCATGTTGCCTTGATTAACTTAAACATAAGGAGTAACAAATGGGGTTTACAGATGTGCATGTTCAGTGCATGGGCTACACGTGTAACATATGGGATAACAGTGTGTAGCAGGCTGATTCTCATTTCTTAGATTAAAAAATAAATAAATAAATAAATAAGAAAAGAAAAAGGCATTTTGACCAGTAGGGGGCATGTCAGAGCAGGAGGAACTCTGGGAAAGTTCTTTAACATGAAGCTTAGTTTAGGTGAGTTAGCTGAGTTTAACCAGATTTCTGAAAATCTAGCCAGTAAATGTTCTCTGATTAGCTGGAGCTGGTGTGGGTAATTAATTACACAAACCCGTAAATTAAGACAAATACAACTAATCATTCAATTAAGACAAAAGAAATGACGGTGTATAAATGGAGGACAAGCAAATAGCTTGCTAGCTTAGGGGTGAATCAGCAGTTTATACGAGATAGCGCTTTACACATTGACCACTAGCGACATGTTACAGATAACGTAGCTTAATTTTACACTCACGGTCATGGGTGTAATTTACACTGGAGTATAAGCCTGTGGCAGAAACTGATCCAAACACTTTTATTAAAAAAATAAAAAAATAAATAAAAATCACATCATCAGTTTGTGTCTTCGCTGTGAGCTGTTAGAAGGAAAAAGAAAGTTCGCTCCTGCTGGCTGATTAAATTGGCTATTATAATGACAGCTAGAGCCGGGATAAAGCCTCACTTTACAACCGCATATACCACATTATTATTATTGAATTAAAAAAAAAAAAAAAAAAAAAACCTTCCAGACCATCCATCATTGTGAAGCTGGTGTGGATTTAAAAGCTCTGGTTAAAATGGAAGCACATCTTTTCTACAAGAGATGCTTTTTTGGGAACGCCTGTGAATACGAGTACTACATTTCCACACCGACTGACCGCCATTTCTCTGTGCATTATGGGAATACACACGTCATACAGTACGGACGGTCAAAAGAACTACGTCTTGTCATAACTGATTCGAATGTTGTCATATCTGGGACGTTTCGTAAAATCGGTGATCAATCAGAACTCTAACCAGACACGAGTACTTTCATGAGTGAGTTTGTAATTGGTTCTCGACAGGCGCTTTTTATTTGACACTTAACATATAAACATGAAAAGAAAATGTACACCATCAGACACACACCTACACACACTCATAACAGGAAGAGACCCGGCGTTCTTCTGTTTATCATATCCTCATCTGTTCTTACACATTTACCTTTATCTCACTTCCTGCATTAGCCCGTGTTGACCTCTGACCCCAGTTCTGCACATATGTATATATGACAGAGTACAGCAGATGTCAGGGACCGCCAGTGGTGATAAAAGCGGCGCTGGAAGCAGGTACACTGCCCTCTGGGGAAGGAATATAAAACATTTTCAGCACAGAGTCACCACTACGAGTGTTATTTAGCGTCTAATCTATATCCGCAAACCCGACCTTGTGGGGATTTTTTAAACAGTTTTCTTCAGATTTCCGTGTAGCACCTGAATATTTCCTGCTATACAGCTGAAGGGCAAAAGGTGACTAGTCTGTGTTTAGTTAGTGAGGAATGTATGGGAGATGGAAAATGGTTTCAGCAGCAGAAAATATTATTTCTATACGGTTTTTACATTTAAAAATATATATAATTTATTTGGGATTAATGGAAAAATTCAACTCGTTCAGTACAACAGATTAAAATCTGTTAAAAATCATATAAGGCAGTATTTTAGCAAAACTATCAGGATAACATAAAACAAAAAACATACTATACCAATTACACACAACCAAAATAACCTGCTAATTGTATTGTCAAACATATTTTGTTGTTGTACATGTACATACATGGAATTTAATCGATCCCATAGTGCTACCAATTCTCGATTCTGATTGGCCAAAAGGTGTTGATTACTTTTCCAAAACAGCAGCTCTGAGATTAGTGTTAGCTGTAACTCATATCGGAGGTGTCTCGCTCTATTACGTTATTGTTTCTATAGTAACAGCTCATTCACATGGTGGCTACGAGAGAAACGTGAGAAATGAAAAGAAAAGATGAGAAAGAAATGGTGTGTAATTGTTGATACGGTGAACTTTTCCGTATGAGATGATTTATTTAACATTTCTGGAAGGAGTCTCCAGTGTCAGTGCTTTCTAACATTCAGAGGTAAAGCTGTAACTTTGCAACTTCCTGACACGACAAGTTGCGTTTTCTCGTCTTATTGACTTTAAGAGAGAGGGGGGAAAAAGAGAGGCTGGTGAGGGAGCTACTGTTTATACGACCCACAACATTAAATGCATTACAAAGTATGATGTGCCATTTACAACAGCTGTGGTTTAAGATGGATAAAACACTTCAGGACATGCTGTTATAGGAAAATAATCAACCTCAGGGTGGGAAGAGTAACTTACTTTATGTCGGCCACATCGCAGCACCCCGTTGTTGATAATTTTCCTATAACATCACAATCCGGCAAGTGTCTTATTCCCTACATACTGCGAACCCGTTTCATCTGTGACCCACATACACACACACATGATTATTCCACTGGCCTGCTGGTGTGAGATGAAGAATGTTAGACAGGTGAGTTCAGTGTCGGATCAGACAGACTGTAAGATTCCCGCTGGGTTGTGAACTTGGCTCGGCCTTGTCCCGGGTCAGCGGCGGGTCACATCTTAAATCGGTGAGAGCCCTAGACTCCTGACCTCCATCACCTCACCTCCGTCAAACACTGATCCTGTCTTCTTTTCCTCTCTCTCACTCATCTTTCATAAACACAGTGGCACTCTATCGCTCTCAGATTGACCCCTTAACTGTGCATGTACACACACACACACACACACACACACACACACACACACGGAGTGGATGTTTTTTGAGCCTCCCCTATCTATCTTGTGTCTGGGATCTGTCTGTATCTGCCCATAAAGTCATGTTCACACAGAGGCGCACGTGAATCTATTCCTACCATTAAACTTGAATCAGGCAATGCTCCGATCTGCTCTCAGAACTCCCACACACACACACATACACACACACACACACACACACAGCCATACTAGTATCTATTTATTAGACATCTGAAGACACACACTCACCTGCTCACACATGCATTTCTCTTTCTTTCCTGAATCTTGAAATTAAAGGAATTTGTTGTCATGGTTACATTTACAGTGGTGCCAAAGCATCATCAAAATGACAATTATTGATGCTACAATTACATATTAATGCAATAACGGCAACGCACACAACACCGCAAGGGGCTCCGTAAAGGATATCCCTGGCCTACATGTTGCTGATAGAGGCACTATATACCTGTATATATGAAAATTACCCCAGGCACGTCAAAATCAATGAAGTATGCATTTGTGAAAATAGTAGCTTTAATTTGTTGCACCTTGAGGATCAGCAGGGCAACATAACATGCATAAGTTCCAGATTTATAGTTGACGCAAGACCTTACGAGCGCGTGTAGAAGCAGCGGCAACTCGAGCGACATCGCTCACATACTGGCTTGCGTATCTTATGTACATCTGGAGGATTAAAAACAACGTCCGCTACATAGCAAGTCAGAGCCAAATCATTCCTGTCCATTTGGATTCCAAGTTGAACTGTAAAATCTTTAGCAATTTCATGCAAACCTTAAATACACCGAAGAGCTCAGTTTCTCTTTAAAAACTTTTTGCCGTCGTTGTGATTGTCGTCATGAGCTGCGTCTCAAATCGAAAACTCTCACCCTACACTGAAAAGTATTTACTGTCTAATCTAGAAGATCCAGACGAGTAAAAGACTGGTACTCAAAACAGATCTTTTGGTATGTTTAAAGGTGTTTAATATTCAAAGGCTAACTGTAACAGGAAAACTGGCTCGTGTTAGTACTGAATAACGGTCTAGAACAGTACATAAGTATGGGATTTGAGACATGATGTTTTGTTGTTTATTCAGTTGTGGATGCAGTGTCATGTGGTGCTATACTGCCCCCACTATTTATGTTGGAATTGCACCACGCAGGCGTGTCAATAATTTCTGAGGACGTGCACAAGCGATGCTCCAAACGACTAGAGGAGATCCGCGGCAGCCATTTTGTGTATGAGAACGCATAGTTAGAAGCAAGTATAATTGAACCTTAAAGTATGTAAGCAAAACACTTGCATCAAATCGTGCACTTGTTGCGTTATTTTCCAATAACTGCTTGCCCCAAGTGGTTATTCTATGTGTAGAAGTTAAATTACTAGATTATTCAAGTAAACAGATTACTACTCCAACAAATTAAAGACATTACATTATTTCAAGAAATTTCATAATGACAGTTTTTAAAGCACTGGACTGATGCTGAAACCATGTTTATGTTGATGCTGGATGTATTAAGAATCTAAATGTTCACCTTCTTCCCAATGGTATAAAATATTTGAACAGAATCCCTAAAAAATGCCAGAAATGCATATATTTAGACCGACAGATTCATGCAGAGACAGTTTTCCCATTAACCAGATCACATGAGTACATGTAAATGTTTTTATATATACACATTAGATTTTTTTGCAGTCACTGGGTTATTTTGTTCACGTAGACAAACCTAATGTCTCTAGAACATCAAATATGAAACAGGGCTGTTTTCCAAACGTCCGGCCTGCCAGAGCTCTTTATAAATGATCTCGACCACCTGTCGCTAAGCAGCACATTCGCCAAAAGCCGTGTCAGTAACCTTCCATCCTTATGCATGAACTGGATTTCATCATTCAATCCTGTCACTGCACCGTCGATAAAATGATGAATTTGCTGTTGTGGTTTTGGCGTGTGGAGCTTTATGGGAGATGCAACGTGTTAAACGTGAGCCAAGTGAAATCAGCCTTAAAGCAAAGTCCCGTTGGTCTGACGAGAAATATCCTGGCTGGATGTGAAGAAGAGTATCATTTGGGTGGTTAAAAAAAAAAAAGGACGCCTGATGCAAATGTAGTTTAAATTAGCCGGTGACTTGGACACACTCATTAATGTCTTTGGAGAAATAAGCATAGAAGTCATGACCAGCCAACACAGAAATGGATTTTGATTCCTGACACTCTCGATTTTCTCGTGTTCAAGTTCAAGTTCGAGTTCAGTTTATTTGTATAGTGCTTTTAACAATGGACATTGTCCCAAAGCAGCTTTACAGAAGTATATAAATTCAGGACATAGATTTTAAATGTATGAATTTATCCCCAATGAGCAAGCCAGCGGCGTCGGTGGCAAGGAAAAACTCCCTGAGACGATATGAGGAAGAAACCTTGAGAGGAACCAGACTCAAAGGGGAACCCATCCTCATCTGGGTAACACTGGACAGTGCGATTATAAATAAATAAATCCCTTCTATAAGTGGGATATACCAGTACCAGTACTATACCAGTACTACATGGTCAAATAGCAGTTGTGAAACCATGAGAATTCATTACAGTTTCTACACGAAGTCCGTTTTGTTGAACTTCACCACTGTTCGCTGATGGAGACCCGAGTGCCAACTGTTCATGGCAATCGCAGTCCCAGCCATCATAGCATAACTGTTCATATGAATTGGGGTCCAAAGCCATCTCCATGGCTTCCAAGCGGCACCATCCTCAGCAATCCCAATGATCCCTAGGCTGCACCGTGTGGGGCCAGCCTCAGCAGCAGCATGTGACTTCCAATTGATGAGATCTCCAAACAGAAGTAGGGCATCAGGATGGATCAGGCAGGTCCAGGTCGGGATCACTGGCATCTCAGGAGTATCATGTGTAGCTCGACCGAAGGGGAGAGGGGGAGGGGGGGAGAGGGGGAGAGGGGGGGGAATTAGTGTGACTGATGAGGCAGTGTAACTGTTACCATTATTTTCAAATAACTGAAGTGTTTTATTCCTCTTATACAACAGCAAACCTCCATAATTACAAGTTTTATTTACAAAAAAGGCACATCATACTTTTTTTTTAATCCATTTGTAGTTACATGGCATGTTGCACAACATCTGCGAAACAAGTTAGTTCCTGTTATCACTTCCACAGTCGTTCCATCAATAACATTTCTTTTCTCTCTCTCTCGAAATTATTAAGACAAAGAAATGCAGCTTGGCATGCTACAGAAAGTCCTGAAGACTTCGACATGCTGGAAAAACTTCTCTGACTGTTACAGCGCGCTGACACCGGAGACTCCTTCCATAAATGTTAAATAAACGTCTTCTGACACGAAACTTCACCATATCGACTATTCGAGACCTCGAGAGTCTCTGTGCAAGTGGTTACTATAGAAACGATAACTTCTTAGAACGAGTGCTGTCAGAGCTAAAGTGACCAACACCTTCTGACCAATCAGAATCGAGAATGCAGCAGCGATCAAGAAAACAGCGATCAAGAAAACACTTGTCAAAGCTATAATCCAAAGCGGTAACTCTATAAGCCAAAGTTGAGAGTGTTTTGTGAAATGTCTGCGGAAAGGACATGAGAGATGAAGGTTACGTCTGGGGAGAAAGAGGATTATGTGCGAAGCCAAACATTTACAGAGCTACTTAAAGCATTCCACTGAGCGTATGAAATGTGTGTGATGTTAATTAACCCCTCGTGCCACTGCCTTTGGGGGCCGATTCTTTAACTTTTAATTACGTTCATCACAATATAATCCTCTTGATCGGTCTGTGTGTGTATGTTAACAGTCGTCTCTCTTGATCAACCTTGGCTCTGTAATTAGCTGCTCTTCAACTCGGCTGAGGCTTTCCGACTAAAACGTGATTCAGAAATGATGAGTTCTTTTATTGCGTGTTTATTAGGATTACGCTGAAACATCGTGGTCCTAGTAAAAGCGTTCTGTTCTACACGGAGCTCCACATCTTTGCGACAGAAAGTTTAGAAGAGATAATGAAATAATCAGGTCCCGAAGACCATCTGTCCTGGATTTAGTCATATTTGGTGCAAAATTAGTATATTAGTGTATAAACTTGGCTTATTCACCCTCTTTATAAGGAAACTTGATGTATCTGAGTGCATCTTAATTACACCGTCTGATTCGGCTGATACTATTAGTACACGGAACGGTACTCCGATTACATGATTGCATTTTATATTACATTTATTCAGCAGATTTAGCAGATGTTTTGTATCCAAAGCAACTTGCAAATATGATAGGATGCAATCCAAGCAACTGATACCCCCCCCAACATGATGATCTTTATATCCACACAAAAAAAAGCGGGGGAAAAAAACAGCTCATAAGCAAGTCATCATGATCCCAAAAAAAAAAAAAAAATCCCTGCAGTTTTTCAAATGGCAAAAGGATTTCACCTGGGTGCTTTTTAACGTTCTACTTCAATCACGACTGATGAATTTAACGAAAAGCAGGAATTTCGCCTCTTTTCAGTAAGTCAGAGCACTTGGCTCTGAATCAGAACGCCAAAAAGAATCGGCTCCTTCCTCCTTTTTTATTGCTTAAACTTCTCAGTCATATTTTACTTCACATCATATTTTGAATTGTGTTTGTCATGAAATGACTGTATAAGCAGCAAGGTGCAGCGAGCATAGTTCATATTCTTATTAGAAATGGCTTTATGTCATTATCATGTGCCAAACACCTCTCACACTGTGTGTGTGTAGGGAAAAAATGACACTTTTTCAGACCCGCTTTGATTATAAGGCTCCTTGCCACCAAATGTCATTTAGGTTTAATAAAGATATTTTACAACAAACAAAGTGAGATCGCGATCCAAATACCCATGCAGGCTCGAGATCAAAACATAAACGATCTACAAGATTCAACCTGGCCAAAAGGTAAACCAAGGAGAACACTGTCACCGTAAACAAACCCCTGGTTGCGTTTCAGCTTTTCTTCATTCGTTACTCCTTATATCATTTATACTATATAATTTAATTTACCATTCCCTTGGTTTACTTTTCCACATTTCGTTTATACCTCTCTAAAATGCATAGTTGAATTCAGTGAAGCAAACCATCACAAAACTCCGCCTCCCTCGCGCAAGTAGTTGTGGGAAATATTACCTGGAAAAGTGTCCATGGATCCACACTTTGAAAATCTCCGGGAAATTGTAGATCATCGGGATACCTTTGGGATACTCGTTTCAACATACTATGATTTGGGACACACTAATTCTCATTTCGGATACTATTTAGTACGGATAGCATGCCAATTGGGGCCCAAGGATAGTCTATAAGTGTGTCCCAATTCGTGTACTTATGCACTATTCTATGCCGTTTTGCAGTATAAATAGTGCGAGTAGTGTGTTCACACTGAAAATTCCAAATAGAAAACACTTTAAATACCCGGATGATGCACCTAATTAACCAAAAAAAATGAAGTGTGGTATGTTGGACACTTCATGCAATCAAACGGTTGCAGCTTTAATTGCGTAGCAGAGAGGGAGGGGCTATCAGACACTGATGTTGAATGAAAAAATAACCTTATAAATTTCATACACTACACGGTTGAGTACATAGTGCATTAGTATATAGTGCATAAGTACATTGTGCATAAGTGCATAGTGCGTATAATCTGCTTAAATATTCTATAACCAGGAAGCAACCAGGAAGTGAATGCCAGAGGTCATGCTAGTACTCTGGTAAGTGCGACCTCTGCTAGCGAGGAGGGGAAACGTCTCAAGCCCTTGTTGGTCTGTGACCAAATTATACATCTGCTCTATGTCCACAAAAGACGGATTACAATCTTTCATTCTGGGCTCAATCTGCATGTCAGAACCAAGAAACATGGATTTTTAGCAAAGATCTTTTTCCACATATTTGGAAGAGCGATGGAAATGAGTTTATTGATATTGGAGCTGATCAGCAAGGCATCTTCTGGGAAACTTGTTCAATTTTGGTTAAAAATTGGAGTACGAATCCAGTGTACGAATCAGAACTCCAAATAAGAAGGACAATAGAAATTGCTTCCATTTGTAATGAAATCATGGTTCGTTCAATCACCGATTTTTACCCATAAAGCATCAGTGCGTTCATTGGGTAACTGACAAGTCATTGGCGCTACTAGGAGTTCATTATGTTGTGGTTCATGTGCTGCCTTTTTTTTTTTTTTTTGCTGTAATTAAAACCAGCTGCATGCTTTATTCTCGACCCAATATAGAGGCGATGAAGGCAGATCCTTTGATTCCGTCATAAAATATGAAAAGCGATGTATTTTCAGTAACACAAGTTCATTATAAATAATAAAGCAGACCAAATTCCCATGCTACAGACAATACGTTAGTGGGTGTGAATATATACAGAGGCCTCTCTGGCTTTTGTATTTTATTTTCTGATTTCTGTTTACTGAAATCAAGGATGAAGAGGAGATGGTGGATTAATATTTCTTCTGATCTGCGATAGAACTGAGATTTTAACTGGGAAAGAGGAAGAAGAGATGGATGAAGATGTGCTCAGAGTATTTGTGCATGTATGTTTGAGAAAGTCAGGCATACAGAGAGCATACATGTGTGTATGTGATGGCATTACGCCATGTCCATGTGTGTGTGTGCATGTGTGTATGAGTGTGTGCGTGTGTGTGTGTGTGTGTGTGAGTGGTATAAAGCATGTAATACAGGAGCTGTGCTGTATTTCATCAAATGTATAAAGCCCTCAAGGGAGCTCTAATGGATGATACTGTGTAATCTCCTCACCTGCAGCTACACACTCAGCTGATCCACAGAGCCTCGGGAGAGTGTGTGTAGCACTTTACAGCCAGTCTTAGCTTTATCCTGTCCTCTATCCTCTACACACACACACACACACACACACACACACTGCTGAGCTGGTTATCAGATCACAGGCCTTGACTTTTATAATGATCAAATACTCTGAACACAGTGGTGGACCTGCACTGGGTGAATAATCTCAAATGTTCTTGAATCTTGAATTTCAGGGCAGATTTAGATCAGTAAGTGCTATTAGACTTTGGTAATTAGCAATTTGTCATTTAAATTAGAATTTTCTGCACCACCTGCAAGGTAAATTGCACTTGCATTTATTTTTCAATGGCTCATTACTACTTAAATCTAACAGGTAAAAATATATGTAATTTTGATACAATTCAAAGATAAATTGAACTACAATTAATAATGGACCATCATTTATATTTGAAATTGAATTGAGTACTGCAGAGGTTGTCTAGGCCACACTTTTAACCTGAACAGGCTCCACCAGATAAGCATAAAAAGTAAGACATATTGTTCTTTAATAAATACAACTGTAATCATTATCAAATTGATGTGGTACAAATTTATTCCTGCTTTTATAGGAAAATAATGAACTTCAAGGTGGTATCTACCTTGTTTTATATATATATATATATATATATATATATATATATATATATAGATGAAGAAGTTATATATAAGATTTTGTTTTGATTATACAGCCCCTTGCCACCAAAAGCCATTTAGGTTTAATAAAGATCTTTTACAGCAAACAAAGTGATATCACAATCCAAATATCCACAACGGTAATGCAGGCTCGACATCGAAAACATAAATGATCAGCAAGGTTCAACACCAAAAGTCCAATAAACAAAACAAGGCACATAAAGATGATCAGCAATAACAACTCTCAGAGCTTAGACTAACAAATGGATTGGCAAGACTTCTTAAAGGATGATTGTCTATGAGCAGATTAAATACTCTAAACCCAGGAAGTCACCAGGAAGTGAATGCTAGTACTCTGGTAAGTGCGGCCTCTGCTGGTGAGGAGGGGAAACGTCTTTAAAAAATCACCTAGAAACAAGCTAGCATAAACCTCCTCAATCACCAGTACCTGTAATCTAGCTAATAAGGAACATCAACTAGCTGGTTAAAAAAGAAACAAAAAAATATCACAGTATATACCAGAAAAAACTAAGTACCATGTTAGATTAAAAAAAATCACAGCTAGCTAAAACTTGTATAGCTGCGCTAACCAACATTAACATTAAGGTAATACTTATTTTGTAGTGAAAATAAAACAGTCCCATTTACTTTAAATATAATCTTATGTTTATCATAATTTGTAACTATTACTTTCTCTCAGGAATGATGGTAGTGATGATGGTACCTGATTCCTGAGTGTGTGTGTTTATTTATTGATTGATTGATTGATTGATTGATTATAATTGTAAGCTCTATGCATTTCAGCTCAGTTTGTTACAACATAAAATACTTCACTCAAACTGAAAACTGAAACATCAACTAAACACACACATCACATTGCTTTGCTTTGCTTTTCAGATTTAAGATATTGCTTGAGGAAGCACCAGCTTGCACTCCCTGATCTTTCAGCATTCTGAAAAACAAGAGCTTTTAAATAAGTTTCCCATTAGCAACACACAGGTGTAGACACTCACTCATTACCCGCTCATTCTCCGTGGCTCCAAGAGTCGATTCAAGAGTTCGATTCATTTGTGGAAAGTATGCATGGTACACACATTTCCACTCAGGTTTACTTTTAATACTTTTAGTGCAGTGTATAATCCTATCCAATGTTCTTCCTGTGACAATCATAATAACATCTGGCCATATAAAAGTTCTGAGAACAAAAAAGCAGCATGAACCATCCCAAAAGAACAATGTGAAAAATGCTTTCAAATATAAAAATGCTTTTTTAAGCGTAATTCAGTCCAGGAATACATTTATACCGGGAAAATGGCCCATGTAGAAAATCTCCAGAGTGATCGCGGCCTTCACTCGGGTTTCAGCCGAGCCTCGGGATCAAGCTCCAGATCCTGGCGCTCGGGCATCCTGACCCGACGCGAATGAAAACAGACAAGGAAAAGTGTAATAGGAAAGCACACACGTATTCACACATGCATACAATCGAGCATTCTGCGTGATGAAATAAAATCCCACTCTCCTCAGACTCCCAACGTTGGGCCATGTGTTGGATGTGAAACATTCCAGAGGTGTGGAAGTGTTCCTGCGGGAAACTCGATCTGCGTTCGAGTGCGAAGGCGCAGCCGCACGTTGTCCCGAACAGGAGTTCAAAGTTGTTTACTATGTCGCACGGCCCACCTTACAGTTAAACAACCTTGATTGTTGTGGCGTGTTGCCTTTAATGGATGAATAACCTCCCAGTAAAAATATCCATATAGTCCAAACAATGCTAACATAAACCCAGACTGAACTCGGGAAATCATATACAGTTTGTGGTACAGTCTCATACACACGTGTGCTTACAGTATACATACACTTTCCACGTGTGTTTACTGTTCATATAACATACAGCACATATTTATTTCACGTACAATCAAACACATTTATGCAGCTGATATTCACATTTACATACATACAATATGCAGATTATAATAGGACTGTGTGGTGATAAAAAAATATATATTTAGTTACAGAACATAAATGTTCATTTAGTTGATGCCAGTCTTGCTTTTTTTCTGGTACACGTTGAAAGGTTTGGCTGTTATTAAATAAATAAACCACTGAGAATGTGATAGTACAAATCCACACATACTGAAATCACATCCTACTTGTGTTTTCTTGTAACAAATGTGAGTGAGTTTATTAACAGGCGTTAGTCAGTGAACAATGAACAGTGAACAACTAGTCACTTAAAGTAAAGTATAAACTAATCTAACCCTAACCCTAACCCTAACAGTTAGCCGGCTAACTAAAGCTAATTATCAGTTAGTCATATAAACTAGCCACATTAGCTGTGAGGTCATGTTACTTAAGCTAGGTTTAATTTTAACAAGGAAATGACTAAAGCTAACTATTAATTACACACACAAACTAGCCACATTAGCTGTGAGGTGCAATTAATCCTGTAAATAAATTATTTGCTTGTTGAAGTTGAAGTATAGCTTCATATAAGTTATAGTAAAAAAGAATAACTCTTAAATTTACGTAAAGAATAAAATTAAAAGTGTAAGAGAAACGTCTGACTCAGTCACTGGTGTCGCTTGTAGTTTGTCTCTTGTACATGTGTATAGACCACTACTGTTTTTTTTTGTTTTTTTTTAAAGTCTTTAAAATGCTTTGCTAATCATTAGCAGATTAGCAAAGCAAGCTAACCGTACTAGCTACGTACACTCACCAGAGGCACCAACAATCTCTGCTACTACCTTCCGAATTTGAATTTTCTTCATGTCTGATCAATGTCTGTTCATAAAATTGAATGAGAGGTTGTGTATGACAAGATAAAATGGAATCACAGTTTTTCTAGACTAAACTAGAACTAACTGCAGGTAGGAACTCAAGGTTTGAGTGGGGAACTGAAGAAAAGTCGGACCGCGTGCGCCATATGATTGTTCCGAGGAATCATTCGAGCCAGTGAGTTAATTCTTATGTAAAGTAACAGGGTAATAATTTTACACCTTTGACTAAAAGTTCTGACTCATGATTACACTAAATGGCTTCCCAAACAAAATGGCTGCCAAAGTTCCTTTTCAGTTAACAAGCTCTTAACAATTTAGCTACTAAACCCTTCAGAACAGACATAATATAGCTTTGGGTGTAAAAATCTGAGATTAAGCTGCTAAAGGAATGATGACTTAGTGCATCAAGTGCTGGGAAAATGTTATCCTTGACTGGAATCACACACACACACACACACACACACACACACACACACACACACACACACACAAAACCTTTCCCAAGAACAAAGTTGCAGTAACTAGTACCACTTGGAGAAAAGGATAGCCACATGTTTGCTTGCTTGTTCCCATTTGTGCAGGACCTATTACATTTCTACATCTGTGTGAGACTGAACGCAGTCTCTCTTTTTGTCTCGTTCTCCCACAAACATCATCATTCTCCTGAGTTTATCATCATACATCTATGGCTGAGCATCTGCGCTGGATGTGCACTTTATTACTCCCCTCTTTTCATCTGTCTCTCCTCATCACGTCATGTCTTTCCACACCTTAATACACCTCCCTCTTTCTCTTCTTACCTACTTCGCTCGTTTTCTCATTTATTTACACACACACACACACACACACACACACACACACACACATGTTCAAGTCTGGATAAGTGCAGCTGGAGACTGTAAAAATAAACTTTTAAAGCCCAGGGATTAGTTTTCTTTTATGATGCCGACTTTTGTGTATGTGGATGTGCAAACATACGACATAATCCTGAGTAAGGATTATGTTGAAAAAGTGATAATTGGCCAGAAAGTGGTGAGAAGATCCAGTGTCCAGACACGGACTCGTGTCCTGTCACATGCCTCTGTGTCACTCAGAGATCCAGGGGCTCTTAATCAGTAACTACACCAATCAAAGCTGGCAAATGACCACAGTACAGTGGGTTCTATCATAGAGTTTTTAATGAAAGAAACGAGTTCTTTACAGAACTCAAGGTTTAGATCTAGATCCCTAGTGAGCAAGCCAAAGAAAAACTCTCTCTAAAATGAAATAAGAAAGAAACCTTGAGAGGAAACTCAAAATGGAACCTATCCACTTCTAGGTGACACCAGAAACTCCTCAACTATGTCCCTGGACGGCGTAGTGGGTATTACAGTGGGTAGCATTGCCTCCTCACAGCTCCAGGTTCCCTGGTTTGATTGGAGATTGGGGTACCGACTGTCTGGACTGTGTGCATGTTCTCTCCATGTGCATGTCTCCATGTCCACATGGGTGTCCTTCAGGTTCTCTGGTTTCCTCCTACCCCCTAAAACCATGCTGGTAGGTGGATTGGTGACTCTAGGTGTGAAAAAGTGTATGAATGTGTCTGTGCATGGTGCCTTGTGATGGACTGGGGTCCCTTTTAGGGTGTATTCCCACCTCCAGTGATCCTGGGATGGACATGACCCTGACCAGGATAAACCACGAAGAATGAACCACGCTTCTGAATCCTAGAGCGAGAGGAGGAGGCTTCTGAATTGTTCTGCAACATGATTGACAGATGAGTACAGACGCTTCCGTGTCCTGATTGGTTCACTGGTGGTCCACATAATTTGTGGGTGCCACGGGGACCGGAATTCCTCATCTGAGCAGAATGTAAGAAGACTTTTACCAAATATGACAAGTGTTCTGAATTACAAATCACTGACCCCACCTCTAAGTTTAACTGTTGTACCATGACAGATTAATGTATTCCTGGTGAAGCTTTAGAGCCCTAATAGTCCATAATGTTGGACTAAGCTGGTTTTAAGGTTGCTGATAGTCTGTCAGCCCTGGTGGCCCAACATTGGCACAATGGTTAAAGTCTATGTGGAATGGAATGGCTGATGTTGGTCAAACATCAGGTCTATGGTATCAGGTGAGATCAAGTCTATAGTATCCACTGATGCAAGGGTGTAACTCAGGCATTAACTGTTTTGGGAAGTGCGTATGTATGTGGGACCATCTCCAGCAGAAGCTCCAAGCAGAAGTAGAACACCACAGTGAATCAGGCAGAAGAGCCACAGCAGTAGAAGTGCATCAGGTTCTGGCACCGACACTGTCATACTGCAATCATTTTTGAGCTGTGTGTCAAAAGTGTCTTCTTAAAAACAGTTTAACAAAAGCATCAGGACAATAATTGGAACCACTGTACTCCTGAGCCACGGCCCATGAGTCTTCTCACTGCTGAGGAACGAAACGTCATTTGTTGTGGTTTTTTGGTCACATGTCTCATTATGACTTTAGCTCTCAAAGTGCACAACAGCTTCCTGTTCTGATGTTGTGATACATCACAAGCAGAATTGCCGTAGACAGGAACCATCAGATAGTAAGTAACCAAAGGATACAAATGCAGCTTATTGTTCATTCATTTATTCATTCGTTTTTCTGACTCACAAGTGAGACAATCAAAGCTACAGAACAAAGTTCATCGTTCTCTTAATCTCTATGACTGAAGACCTGGAGTTTAGTTGATACAATACAACAAAAAAAGTTCCCTGTTATGTAAAGAGCATAGTCCATTAACAAACAAGAGGAGATAAAGACTTTGACTCAGAGAGAATCTGAGAAATTGGAGGAGATGAACATGTAAGGCTGGTTAGATGGAAAACCACTGGATCAAGTTGAGTTGGTTTTATTTTTATGGTATGTGTCATCATGATCGTAATCCAAATGATTGGGAACAATGAAGAGTAACATCTTTGCTTCATTTTTCAATGCTTCTAGTACTGTCATCCATATACTAATATTACACACCATATTGCTAGTATAAAAACTGTCATTTCAGATTACTCATAGAAAAAAAATACATATTATTATGTAACTTGAGTCCCCGATTGAACATGTTGTGAAACGTTGTACGTAATACGTTGCCTCCAGTCGCCACAAGGGCCTAATTCAGCTCATTTTTCTGCCTCACTCATTTAAAAATACAGTAGTTGCCATGTTTTGAGTATTTCATGGCCACTAAATTTCGAGAAGCTTAACTTGTGGCCTCAATATATTAGATACTTGACTCATGGCAGTGACTTCATAGTCACACCTTATAAAAAATTTTTAAAAAACCCCAACATGTTAGCACTGCAAGCAATGACATCTTAGCAAGTGAAAATATCTTGAATATAGTCAAAATGTATCAACTATTTCCTATTACAAGATAACAATTAATCAAACATAACATTATTAAGCGTATTTCTAGACACGTTTTACTATTTTTAAGCTTTAAATTTCCCTCATTCTAGTGGCAGATAATTTCGCTTCTTTCTAGAAATAAATTCTTAAGATTAGCAAAATTACTTGCCACTAGAAGCTTGAAATGAGTAAAAAAAAAAAAATGTCTAGAAATAGGGTTAATAATCTTATATTTGGTTTCTTGTAATTTTCTAATAAGAATATATTCATGATATTTTCACTTGCTAAGATGTTGTTGTTGTTGTTTTTTTTTACAGTGAGGGATGTAACTCAATACAAATACGTTACCTGGATTGAACACAGATTGTAAACAGACACAGATACGGATAGGAATAGGAGCTGCACCCCCTTGTGAGCAAGTGGTGAAATGTGAATGTGAGCAATGTGTTCATTCATTCATCCTTAGTAACTGCCTGGTCAGGCTTGCAGTGATTTAAATTAGACTACAAGTTTGTTTATATTTTGGAGCTTGTGGTTTAGCTCTGGTTTTCTGGTTTAGGCCATGCCCACTTTGGGTTTAAATCCAAATACAGCTACAGACATGGATATCTGGAGCACTAAACAGATACAGATTATACCCCTATGCCTTGTCACATCAGCGTCTCTGTGCATATCTAATGCTGGGCAAGATTTCAGTTCTGGGCTCAAATAAATGTTCTGGTCCACATCATGTCCCAACATGGTTGAGTTCCAGCTGCGAAGTTCAGATGAGTTCATTGCCATCATTCCACTGTGGTATGAATGAGGGCAGGATGAAAATGGTAAACGTGGGCTGCCATTCATTTGGTCTTAACATTTACGCTGTTCTAGGAATCTTATAAATATGTTTATAAGGACAGCGGAACCTGTTCCTGTACCAGCATTCCTGCTCAGATGTGTTCATGGAAACAGGTGCCTCGGTCATTAGAAAGGCTGATTGGGGCGTGGAATTGGTTCCTGCTGTAAAAGACCAGAGACTTGTTTACAAGCGAGGCGGAGTGTTGAAAAGCACTCGTCCACACATTGAAGTGTAAAATGTGTGACTTCATGTGTTTTAATGAATGAAAGGAATGAGGAGAGCCCAGCTGTTGGGTCCCGTGTGTGAAGGGCCTGTTAAAGAGGCCTCCTCCTGAGAGGAGTTGATGGGAGGAGGTGCTTGTGCACTTCTGACCTTCATGACCTTATCAGCGTATGCCTTGCACGTGTGACCGCATCTGCTCTTTAATTTTATAAGCAAATGTGGGCGAGCAAACATATTCATGCGTGCTGGATATTTGGTGGAGCCAGTTTTTTTTTTTTCAGGTGTGTACAATGGACACCGTTATATGAACACTGGATAGGAGCATATTTATTCGTAATACTAAAAACGTTTGTATTGTACAAACGCTGCTGAGTTTGTGTCAAATTTCCATATAAGAAGTCTTACTAATGTGACTCTCAATAGATCATATAAGATCTTATAATAATCTTATGAGTGTGATTTTATATATGGATTATGCTGTCAAGTTTAAATCCAAATGCATAAATTAAGACAAATAAGAGTAGATTTTTAAGCAGGACAAAAGTAATGGCACCCTAGGAAAGGAGGAAGAGTTAGTGTGAGTGTATGGTAGCTGACACACTGCAGTGGCTGAGCTGCATTACTGGAGGATTTAACACATGGAGAGAGAGCGAGAGAGAGACATTATTGAGGGGAAATTTGGGCCGATTAGGGGGTGCTCTTTCACTGTTTATTCATCATTTTTCGCCTTTTTCATAATTTCTTTCTCGGCTAGGATTCATCAACATACGCACATGTCTCCATAGAAGACTTTTTATTAATCTGACAGGAAATTTTAGTTTGAAAAACATTGACACACAACTTTACTAGGAATGGTCGGCAAATGAAGCCCATTCTTTGTATAAGATATTATCAAGCGCAGGAAATGAAAATACGGTCCTTTCCATGACTGACTTGTTCTCCAACTTCAATACGTCACTCACGTTTCAGACAGAAAATGCAGGTCTTTCAGATTTCAACCGTCCATTTTAAAGCAAAAGGATAATAAAACAAAGACAACAATCCGATTTCATATCTCTGAGCAAATGATGCAGAAATACACCACAGTTCAAAACTCAGATGCCCGCATCGTCTCCTAACGTCACCCTGCCCTTCATCCTTCATCGCACAGCAAATCAACACTGCCCTTGACTAAACATCAAACATTACAAGCTTTCCTGCAACCAGAGAACGACCACAAACAGCAGATAAAAGTAGATGTCATCAAAGCCGGATAGGAGCCAAACGTCCGATGACTGCGACTGAGAAACATCCTTCACAACCCGCTCTGTGGACAACAGACACCTGTCTGTCTGTCTTTCGGTGGGTGACGTCGAAGTTCATAAAACACATCTTTCGATGAGAATCTAATGATGTCATCAGTACTGTATGTTGCCATTTCAACACAGGTCCTCCCTGCAATTATTGACTGAAGCTCAATAAACTGTAACTCCTTTTGCATCATCCATCTGTAAAAAAAGAACCACCATAGGACCAGATATAAATTGTATTGTGGATCATTCTCCCAAAAATATATTGGCAAAGTGGATATATCTTGAATACAAGCAAATAATTCTTATTATATCATACCGCTGTTTTAGAAAAATGTATGTACAACATTACATGTAAC
>CM042570.1:3420000-3432500 GCA_023630585.1 Cranoglanis bouderius
TATATGTTGCGATAATTGCCCCTAATTGTTTCTTTGAAGGAAAGCAGCGAGGCAAGCAGCATCTGGCACGCATATGCTCGAACACACTCCGAGTCGGTGCCCAGCGGGAAGCCGCGGTGGCTCTAATCCGGTCCGAGCCGCACTTCGAGCTGGGTTACTTTGAGCTGTTCATGATGTGTGTTGACCCGAGTGTGAAGATGAACAGCGGAAGCCACGGCGCCTCTGATCCTCTATCACCTGCCGTCTGAGGTGTTTTGACCCGGGTCAGAGGACGAACCCGAGGTGCTAATCGGCTGCTCTGAGCCTGAATGGTGGCGGTTCTCCACGGGGAACCCACGAGTCTGCAGACCTGCAGCTTCGGCTCTGGAATGTCTCCTGCAGATATACGTTCCATATGAGAGTCGAGGGAAGACGTCCGCAAGCTCAAACTTGTGAATTCAAGAGTTCATATGTAATTACGTACTCACACACACTCACTAACGTAGCCACATACAAATACACAAAGACGACCGCATATCCATTGAACTTGTGCGCCGTTAAAACAAACACGAACACCTATAAAAACACCCACAGAGAGAGAGAGAGAGAGAGAGAGAGAGAGAGAGAGAGAGAGAGACTCTGCGACAGGTTTGGCATGGACTTTATTTCCACCATGGCCAAGCCTCAGTAACATCTCTCTTCACTTACTTAGCAAATCTACCACCTCAGGCATGTTTGTGTATCTCCCGTTTCTTGTGTCTCGTAATCCCTCCCAGATTTCGGCTCTTCCTGATGGATTCCTGCTCCAGGGAATCTTCCCAATCCCCAAGAATGTCTGCGTCCTAAATGCACCTGGTCTCCTACCAAAACTCGAAATCAGTGCTTAATTAAACACAGTGCTTCCCTGCAAGATATTTTAACAATAGACATTCTCACGAAAAAGCTTTACAGCAATCTGGAAGTCGATTTGGATCCTTAAAGACCAAGCCAGAGGCGGCAGTGCTGAGGAAAACTCCCTGACACGATAGGAGGAAGAAACCTTAAGAACCAGAAGGTACAGAAGCATAAAGACAAACAGTTTTAAGTGTGTTGAAAGGATGTTTAGTATGAACACAAGACAGTCTTTATGATTACAGCAGCACCACTGTAGATAGAAATAAACAGTATCCAGGTGAACCAAGTCTTTGGTAAGTAAGTAAGTCTTTGATATTAACTTTTTCTTTGGAAGCGGAAATCTTTTGGGTATCCACGTGAAACCATCCAGATGAAGAAGCAGGAGGAACAGAGCACGAGTAGTCTACATGTATTCTATTGGGAACCGTTCATCTGTTTGCTGATACGTTAAGTCAAGACATTAGCTTCAATCACAAGGGAGTAGAAGTGACCACAAAAGCTTTCTCGACCCAACAAAACTCTGAGGTCATCAGAACACTTTGAAAGAACATCATCTCTTATAACTATGGTGCTCCGGGGAGCCTTGGTGCACTAGACTACACTTAAATACTAAAACACGCGCACACACACACACACACACACACACACACACACACACACACACACACACACACACATAATTATATAACACCGTTTGTCGAAAAGGTCTGCTCCTACTTAGCCTTGTGCCTGGCCCAGCTGGAATTGTTGTTCCTGAAAAGAGGATGGAGCCAATTCCGCAACATGCTTCTAATCATGTTCAAACCGGACCCCGCTTTCGGAGCCGAGAACAAAGAACGCTCCTCAAACTACAGAGTGGAAAACTGAGTGCGAAGCTCAGGAGAGATCTCGTACATGTGCATATGTCATTCCCCATGTGTCCCATTACTGCAGCGCAAATCAAAACACCCAAATCTGCTCCAATCGCCTCACAGGTGGGGATATGAAAGCGGCACGCTCCTCTGTAGCTCTCTAGAGTTACCTATTGTTTTTAACCCGCTATGACAACAGGATAAACCGCTATTAAGCTGGATAGGGGCTCCTGCCAAGAGCCGAGGGGCTACTGAAGCTCCTGCGCCGCTTTGAAGATGAGGAACTGCTTTAAAAATGTGTTAAATGAGCAGTAATCCTTCACGAATGTTCCTCATGATGCTCCTCTCTCAGTTCGCCGGGGGTGGCGGGAGCGCACGTGAAAAAGTGCCGGACGAACAACAAAAAAAGACATGGACGTCTTCCACGTCTAAGTTATGGCTTTTCAGCAGCTCTGAAACAAGGCCTTTTACGGCTTCATTTGAAACATGCTCACGTTCCTGTCCAGCGCGAGGTAGCCAGAGATTTACTGGGAATGAATCATCCCCAGTGACTGTCGTAAATCACTAAACGGCCGTGGCTTGTTGCGTGAGGGAACGCCCGCTTATCCCTGCCGTATCTGATCCACTGTGCGTTTTAGGCCTCGGCCTGCAGTACATTCTTTGTTGCCCTTGGTGGAAAGAGTACAAAACAAACTGACTTGAGTAAAAGTACTGCTCAGGGGTGGGAAAAATACTGAGAAATTATACTGAATTATCTGAAATGATAAAGTTGCTATTTTTAATAGTACTCAAACATTAAAAGGTAAAACTTTGAACTGATCAAATTAAGTTAATGTCATGTTTTCATGTGAAAAGTAACTTTCATTCAATCTCTGTAGGTTTGCTGCTCATATGTACGACTGACGCTATGTAGTTTTGCTAATGAATGAATAAGAAGTCAAATGTCCTGCGAATAACCAATTAGCAAGGATTTGACTTGCTGCCTAGCTAATTATATTCAGTGCCAGTCTAACCTGGCATTAGCAACGGCTAAAACAGGCTTAAAACATATTTAAATATAGCCAGGCGACGTTAGAAAATCAGCAAAATTGACCTCAACACGCTTTTTCAAATTAGATAGAATTCATGCCTTCTATGGAAGTAAAGGAGATGCCTGATTTTACACGACTTTTTGCTTACTCCGGCATCTAGCGACATTTAACTGAGGTAGGGCCTCATCCTCAATGATCTATACCTGAGGAACGCATATTTTTGAACAATTATGCTACCTAACCAGTAGAGCTATGCCGAAGTGAACACCAATTTCAATATCAACAATATATTAAGAAAGCTGCTGGCATTTCACTAGCTTGCTAGGCTTGTTTGCAAGTTAGCCCTTAGTACTTCACATCGAAATGACATCTTAGGTTTGATACAGAGCTTTCAGACTGTAAAATATTAAAAGATCTGGCTAGCTAGTCTAGCCCACGTAGCTAGCTAATGGCTTACCTGTACATGTTCCTGCAGGTTGGTTACTGAGCTGTGAAATCTCCACAGGTTTGGTCTTGCAGATCATTATCACACTATTTCTTTGTTTCCTTTGAAGCATTTAAACTGAAGCTGATAGCTGATGAATTGGGGCAGGAAACTGCTTTATTTTGATCGGGTCTTGAAAATGAATTATTTAGAAATGTACACGTGCTGTCTTTTAATTCGCTTATGGGTTGTTGTTTTTTTACTCTGTAATGGTGATCGAAAGTAAATGTAGCTTGACTAAAGTTGAATATTTTGTTTTTAATTATGATCGAATTTTTACTAATATGAATGGCGGGTGATGTTTTCATTATTCAAGACAATAAAAGGGTATTTTCTTTCTTTTTCTTTTTTTTTTTGGTAAAGATCTGATATCTAATCATATAATACAGTATGCTGCGGTTTGTTATGTTCTGCTTGACTAGCAGCTGCCATGACTTAGCATATTGCCAAGTTATTTGATTGGTCCTGTCCAATATAAACCAGGCTGTGATCGGTTGATTCCACTTCCTGTCGCTTCCTAATTAGGGTCGCTAACAACCCTAATGACTTTGCAGGATTAAAGTGAACAGTGCAGAGCTGTACTGTAGATCTAGTGGATATATACATTATTATTGTGCTCACCCTCTCTTTCTCACACACAGAACACACACACACACACACACACTTCCTCTCTGACTTTGACACCTGTGCTGTGTGGTAATAACCAGCAGCCCACTGACTCTCAATGGAGCCTGTAAAGACAGAGGCAGCGACTCAAACAGCCGTGAAAAAGAATTACACCGGAAAAACCACACACACAGTCACGCACACAAGAACGCAAACAGACACACGGACACCCAGGAAGCATGAACAATTCATTTACATACTCATCACACACACACACACACACACACACACACACACACAAACAGACTGCACACCAACCCCCAAACACACCTCCAAGAGAAAGGAGCACAAACGAATGTAGAGACCTTTTAAATCTCTTTTATACCACCATGCTACTGAATTCTCAATTCTGATTGGTCAGAATGTGTTGATTAACTTTCTATAACAGAAGCTCTGACAGTGGTTATTGTTTATATTAGGGTTATCGTATTGGATCGTATCGTATCATATCGTATTGGCTATAGTAACTTACACACGCTTTCTTTGTTATTTAACAAAGTAAAACATCGAATTGTTTATATGGTGAAAATTTCTGTAAGGAGATGCTTATTTAACGTTCATGGAAGGAGTCTCCAGTGTCAGCGCACTGTAACACTTTGCAACAGAGGAGTTTGTCAATAACGTGTGGCTTAGCCATTTTGTCCCGTTTGATGTCTGAGAACATTTCCAGGCTTGGAAAAAAAAAAAAAAAAACCAAACAATCTAGCCAGTTGTAAATCACAGCTTTTTTTTTTTTTTTTTTTAAATTTAGTTTCTTTGAAATTAATTAATTAATTAATGCTATGCTGTCTATAACCTGGAAGAAGATGATAAAAAAAAAAAAAAAAAAAATTATGCATTAAGCCGTGACCTTTGCAGAAGTTGCTGAGAAAACCTGCTTGGAAAACTGACTTCCTCGTTTGTGCTTGGATGTGCCTCCTGTCAGTCATTTTATAGACACTCTATGGGCCTGGGGGCGGAGCTTCGTGAACATGGGCGGGAATCATTCAAATGTTGAAACCACCTAACTATTTAGAGACCTAATTTTGGAGAGAGAAAAAGACTAATCTTCCCTAATGCACCTTTAACATCTAAATATTGTGGCTGATTGATTGATTGATTGATTGGTCAAATTACAAACTGCGTTTTTGTGTAAAAACACTGTATAGCTTGATTTTAAAGACACCACACACACACACACACACACACACACACACACACACACACACACACGGCATTGTGTCTCTTAAGGAGTGTCAGTGGTTTAGTGCACCTGCATGCTGGAGTGTTGCTGAGATGCTATCAGCTCAAACAGAGATGACCAGGATAAAGCTGTTATTAATGATGAATGAATGAATGTTTGGATAAAACACCCAGCTAACACTTTGAAACAGTGGTGCATGAGATAAATTCCTCTTCTAGTTAATAAGGACATTCTGAAGACAGACTGCAGAGAGCGACATCCTTTAACATTTGGCTCACTCGCTGCACTGACGTTAGCTACTCATTAGTCTCTAATAGGAATCGCAGCTTCTCGTTGTAATAGCGATGTTGACTCCAAAGTGTCTAAATCCATTTGGTTTAGATTACATGTAACATGCATGTAAATTGAGATGTTCAATAGATTTCTTAACAGAATCTGCACCTCTGACTAACATTTCTGCTTGTAAACAAAGCCAATGACAGGACATGCTCATCCTTCACGGTCATACACGTCTCTGTTCGACCTGAAATCAAGCATTCGTTATTCCCAGACAGAGTGCCTTTCATTTATTCCCTGCGATTCAGAGCCATTTAACACAATCGAATCCAGCTGAAGACACTATACGCTTCTTCGTCATCAGATAAATCACAGAAGGTCTTACAGTGACTGCGATTGGAGGTTGAGGTTTGGTAGTTAGAGTCCGAGGGGGAAAAAACACTGCATTGTGTGAGCTGTAAAAGGCCCTGTGATGTGAATCAACCCCCATCGCTCCACATCACGCTTTAGACAGAGATAAAAGGCCTGCTATTGTTTATGTAGCTTGTGTAAGGGATAGCATGTTTGAGAATGCATCCTGCAAGGACTTCTAAGACTTCCAAGATTTAGCTCATGCTTCACTTCACGGCCTCTGTGATGCAACCGGTCTATTTCGCAGACGTCTTCGACAAAAAGTCCTGCCTCTGGAGAGTTCTCATGTGGTCACATCAAATGGCTCCGTGCTTACACCTCACCCTGTGTGTCATGGAGGCCATGTTTTTGCAAGAGTTCCAGAGAGACATTTTTAGACATAGAGCTTACGTAAGCGCTATGCAAAATCCTTTCTGTCATTATAGTGACAAATCGATGCCTGCATATAGCTTGACGACTCAGCTTGGGTAACGTCAGACACTTCTCCGTTTTCAACTGCGCTCTTACTAAACCATGGCAGATGATCCACACTTTCTTACACATATACACATTCATCCATCCATCCATCCATTTTCTGGACCGCTTATCCTACACAGGTTCGCGGGGCGCCTGGAGCCTATCCCAGGGGACTCGGGGTACAAGGCGGGGGACACCCTGGACGAGGTGCCAATCCATCGTCGGGCACAATCGCACACACATTCACACACTATGGACAATTTAGAGATGCCAATCAGTGCCTACAATGCATGTCTTTGGACTGAGAGAGGAAACTGGAGTACCTGGAGGAAACCCTCTAAGCATGCAAACTCCGCGCACACAGGGCGAAGGCGGGAATTGAACCCCTAACCTGGGATAGGCACACCCGAATACGGATACAGATACGGATATTTGGAGCACTGAACAGATACGGATACGGATAGTGTTGCTGTGTTACACCTCTTACTATGTCTAATCATCCAAGCTCTTAAAGTATGGTTTAATGATCCTCTGTGGGAGATTTTGTGTGTGTGGGGTTTTTTTTTTTTTTTTACACACAGGGGGCGCTGTGTGACACTACACACACTCTTATTACACTTAATAAACATATAAGCATTTATTATTGATGTCAGTCAACAGATATTTACACAGAAGAGAGAGTACAGAAAGATATTTCCTCTGCCTGGTAGACAGCTTCCTTACCCCGAGTGTGTAGGTGTGTATGTGTGTGGTTGTGTGTTTGACCAGACACACAGATCTGTTTGTTGTTTGTAAAGTGAGGACATCCTTGTGTGAGTTTATGACTGATGGAGAAGTCAGAGAGAGATTGTATATTGACAGAGCTGCTGTAGGATGCAGCCTTGGAGGGTGTGTGTGTGTGTGTGTGTGTGTGTGTGTGTGTGTGTGTGTGTGTGTGTGTGTGTGTGTGTATATACTATGTGGGTGTATGTGTGTGCACTCACAATGCTGCTCCAAGGCCCCTGATGTTTGAGAAGCGGCTTCCTGTGAGAGATATATGTGTTGTGGGGGATTAGCACGGCGCTGAGAGCGTACTGACACCAAGGACTTTATCACCATGAAATGTGTGTGTATGTGTGTGTGTGTGTGTGTTTTATGGTGGGATAGTCAGTGTCTATGCAGAGGTGTAATGTCTGTCAGACTTTGTGTGTGAGCGTGTGTGGTCTACAGGAGAACAGGTTCAGTGTGACTAATTGAGGTGGCTTAGACAGGGCCCGTCTCACCCTCCATTACAATTATACACACTCTCTCTCTCTCTCTCACTCTCTCTCTCTCTCTCTCTCTCACACACACACACACACACACACACACACACACACGGCTGACACTAGAGGCTATTATAGCCACTGCAGGCCATTATGTTAAAAGTCATTACACGGGGAGTGAAGAGGACATGCACTCTGAGTTTTGAGAACTGTGACTTTCGCCCCCGTTAGAGCATTCAGAGTGTGTGTGTGTGCGTGTGTGTGTGTGTGTGTGTGTGTGTGTGTCCATTCTTAATTACCAAGCACCATTTTGTACCGTGTCAAAAACATAAGCCTTAAATCTTGATTATTGCTCAGGATTTTGGCACAACTGTTGGAATACTACTACTCATTTTCATTTTATCTTTCTTTTTTGTGTTTTTATGAAAAAAACAACAACAACCCATGAGTATATTTTACTATGGTTTTACTTGGCTACTTTATGGAAATGATGTTTTACACATATTAAACTATGTTATTGCCTTGGAAAGACAAATCAATGCATTACTAAAGTAGCTAGTTAGCTAACAATGAACTGTTTCAGCTAGCTGAAGTATTTTTTTTAAGTGATATGAAACACATTAAAAATTATAACTAGTGTGTTAATAGTAACCAGTAATATAAGTAGTGTGAGATACATAACATTAATCACTATAATATATTGTTATTGTTACCAGAAAACAGGTTACCTCAGATTTGGATTCTCAACACAAACACTTTCAGTTGTAAAGCTGTAAAGATTAAAGTTCAAGAAGTCCAACGTATTAGTAGTAGTATTAGTAGTAGTATTAGTAGTAGTATTAGTAGTAGTAGTGGCTACCTAAATGGGAACTGATTGCTGGATCTGAAGTTGTGAGTGGGGAACTGAAGGAACGTCAGACCTCATGCACCACAGGATTGGTCCAAGGAATCATTCAAGCTAATCATTTGGATTTGTCGGTTTTACAGAGCCACAGCTAATTTGCGAATCTCAAAGTCTAGCCAAAACGGAGATGTTGGTTGTTGTAGCCATACAGCATTTCTTAATTTCTTTGGTGTCAACACCAAATAGCCAGACAAAGTCAAATAAATATTACAATTTCATGTGTTGAAAAGTGGTTGTGTGATTTATTTGATGTCGCAACCAGAATCCAAGCAGAAGAAGATAAGCACTGAGTGGGTTGATGTGGACCGTTTTATTTTGTCATGTTTTGTTAAATACAGGAAAAAGCAAGATTGAAATAAACAACTAGCTAGCTTAATTTTAGTCATGATTCTCATAGTAAGTTGGACTATAGTATGAGTAAATGATTACTGATTAAGTTGTGAAGTTGTTTGTTATGTAAACACTCAACATAGATACGGGTTCAGTAAATATTTAGCATAACACCTAGCGAAAGTTCTTTGCCAACCCTTAGCTACATAGGAAGCTAGTGAATGTTAGTATAAAATATATATTAACTATACAGTCCATATAGGATTTTACAGAGTTTATTATTATTTATTTATTTATTTTCAAAATTTGCGATGCAGTTTTTTGTGCTTTTTTCCCTCCGGAAAACTACTTGAATTGGCGAAATTGCAATCGCATGAAATTGTTTTGCACGGTCTTTCACAGTGATGTTTGTTGTTAAATGAGACATTTTAGCTGTACTCATGTATGACGCACGTGAATCGAAAAGGGCTTTGGCTGAATGGGCGTTGTGATGACGTCACATGGCGCGTCTCGGCCCAAATCTGCGGAAAATCTGCGGTAATTTTGAGAAATTGCAAGTTCCTCCGAATGTTGCGGAGTTAGCGCCGCTTTTGCGCTCATTTCTGCGATCTCAAAATCACGAAATCCTGGAGGGACTGCCTATAAGAACAAACTTCAATCATCACAAAAATCTCACTCAACGCTGTAGCCTAGGCATGTAAAGTATAACCAACACAAATTTTAGAGCACTAATACTATTGTTAATGTGAATCCTGTGGTTTTCTTGAAAATCGTTAGCTGGTTTTCCCACAATGTGATTAAGTGAAAAGAAGAGACAGAGCGAAAGATTAGCGCAAGATAAAAACGCGCTAGTTAGCAAAGGTTAAAGAGGAAGAGATTAGCCTGAAAGAGAGAGCTGCAGAGAGCGATGGTCAGACAGAGAGCTGAATAAGGAACAAGGGATCAAGGGTGATGCCCCGCTGCCCTGCCGCCCCCTACGGAGGAGAAGAAAGGGCTCGTCTCTCCTCACGTTCCTCCAGCTGTTTAGACTGAACTGCTTCTGACTCCTCCATCATCGCCCTTTACTGCCCCGTAAAATCCGACAAAGCTCTGGAAGAGTGGTTCATTCACGTTCAGAAGCTGCCAAAACAACAAATTACGTCCAAGCCTCTCTATTTTTTGATAACAGAGATGTGTTCGATTAGTGTGGCTGCAGTTTCACATCATGTTTGAATTTCCATGCCGGAGCCTCAGTGACAGCATTCGGTGTCTTTTTTTAAATTTTTTTATTTTAACGAAACACGCTTTTGAAATTTTTCTTTTGGATAAACTTCAAACAATGGTCTCCTTTTACATTCTTCAAAATTGGAAATCTAAATAAGTAGGAGATATAGAGTAGGTGAAAAGGTAACCTTCTTATTTTATTAAGAAAAATCTGGATCTAATTGTGAACTAGACGTAATCTGCAGTATATTTGTCTTAACAGTTACTACTGGCTCTTTCTGTGAGTCTTTTATCTATAGGCTTAACTGATTTACCTTCCAAGTGCCCTTTTATATAGGATCTGAGAGCGAGCAGTTCTAATAACGAATAATTCAATCTTTATAAATGCGAGTCGTTTGCTAGAGCATTCCATAGCAACGTGTATCTCTTGCGGTAGTCACAACATTTCTGACAGCTTCAAGTTCACAAGTGACAAAATGTTGATGTTTCTCAATATGACTGAACCAGTGGCTTGGTCTGCGCTCAACGCTGAGTGTAATTACAGGGTAAGTGTTTTCGTAAGACCTTAGCAACACATCTGAGAGAAATGTGGATATTCATGATGGTTTTGTCTTGTTTTTTTCACGTTCACGTTGTGCATATAAATGGCTTAAAATAGAAAGCTGCATGCTAGGTAGCAAACAAACGTTAGACCTATAGTTATAGGAGACCATTACAAATTAACAGAGGTAGTCAGAGGTAAAGCTGTAACGTTAACATTTCCAGAAAAGTCTTCAGGTTTGTAGTTTGCGTTTTCTCTGTAATATTTTTGTAATATTATCCTCAAGAGAAGGAAGAAGAAAGGTCGGTGAGGGAGCGACTATTTAAAGCTGTTTTAATGTAAGTGATAACACCCTGCTGGAAAAAAAACAACAAAAAACAACAACAATAGAAACCATCACAGAAATTCTAATGGTTTCCACTACAAATACCGTTTCAAACCATCAGCTGTTAACCATTAAAACCATTACCAAATGGTTTCCATGACGTTGTAGGACGTATTAAGGACGTAGGTCCTTAATGGTATCCACTAGACATAACATGTCACCAATAGAAGCCAACAAATTACCAGTAAAGACCCAAGGGGATCATTACAGTTTCCATTAAAACTAATACAATTCCCATTTTAACCATTAAAACCATAACAAATTGTTTTGTTTTTTTTCAGCAGGGCAGGAACTTGTTTCACGGACATTGCACAACATTAAATGTAACTATAAACGAATAAAAAGTACAGTATGTGGTATAAGAGGAATAAAACAGTTTCAGACATGCTTATATAAGAATTTTTCTTTTCCTATAACAGCATGCCCTGAAGTGGTTTTCATTCCTTACTTAACAGTTAGCTTCTATGCCCGGTGTCCATATACTCCAGTTGCTTAGCAACAGTGTTCCTATATCTTCATCCACTCAAGCAGCAAATTACAAGTTATATTTTAATGCACCACAAGTATTCAAACACAATTATTTAGGCCTGAACACTTGTTTGATGTTTTTCCAACAGCGACTGTCTGCTATTTTGTTTTGTCTGCCGCACTAACTACTACTTTTAAAACATGCAGGTGTTCAAAACCTTTTCACTTGCCGTGTGTATGTTGTCATTTCTGACCAGCCTACTTAAAGCAGGAACGGGAAAATGATCCCTCATAAAGTCCCTCATAAAAGTAGTTTGCTTAATAACGCTGGGTTTAAATGCAGCTTTTTCCACACCTGTGTTGTTTCCGAGATCCTAACGTAATGACGAGTTGTAGTAATGGTGCGTGTTCTACAGACAGCTGCTCGCGGTGTTGGAGCGAGGAACGAGCCCCCTCGGCTGAGAGAGAGGGAAAATAAATGAAGTGGTCAGGAACGGGATTTCCTTCGTGTTTTCTTTGCCTCCAGTGCCTTTCTTCTCCTCTCTTTTCTTTCAATGAAACATGGCCGACATCATTCCCCTGGTGGGTCTCCGTCAACATGGGCCTGCGGAGTGAGGACAGCAGGCCGTGTGTGTGTGTGTGTGTGTGTGTGTGTGTGTGTGTGTGTGTGTGTGTGCGTGTGTGTGTGTGTGTGCGCATGACTGTGGCTTTATGTATAGAGTGTGTATGTAAATGTGCTAAGTGCAGACAGGTCTGTGGTAGAGGAATAGTACACTTGATGTCAGTGATGTGTGTGCTGACAGGGCTCTCATTTCGGAGGGTTTATTTAATGCTTGCCCGCTGCTGATGGACGCTTTTTGCTGTCTTTTTTGTCTCTCTCTCTCTCACACACACACACACACACACACACACACACACACACACACACACACACACACACACTCATCACTTCTGACAACGTACGGCCGGCCCACTTCATAAACAAACACCCTTCTCTTTCTCCAGGCTCGTAAGTCACTTTCTCTCATCTCTACATTGGATCATTCTTCCTTTTACTCTGCCCCGTTGGGAACTATTATGGGATGTATTTGTACCAACCCCCAATAGCCCCGGTACATAAAATTCCTCAATTACAGAGGTCCGGATAAGCGACTAACACGACCGAATGGTGACAAAACAGTGACCTTTAAATGC
>CM042570.1:3437500-3440000 GCA_023630585.1 Cranoglanis bouderius
GTGAACACTTGTAATCAACTCTGAAAAGCACATATGATTAGTCTGACATCAACAATTTACCCAGGCTTAAGGCTTTATAATCAAATCACTACCTGGGAATCAGGAGCCTTCAGAAACGGACGATGGCGACGCCGCAGGTCGGCAACGTCGACTGGAAACGTTATCTTATTTATGCACAGTATATATTCACTGGTCAAGTTTTCATTCAACTTCCACTTCCATTTACCCCCAAGATGGACGAGGGACAACATTCGAGGGCAATGGATTTAGTCCGAATGTAGGTGCCGACATTTACGGTTTCGCTGTAGCATTTAAAAATCTTTGACCTGTCGCTATGGCGACACCTGAAAACGGTGCTTTTCTGTTTTTTTCAGCTAAAGCAACATGCAGATCAAACACAAATTCACAATTTCACACAGTGGAAATGCCGATTCACTGAAGGGGAAAGGACGCGGGACGTGAAAGACGTGTTTGCTTCGGTTAATTTTGTTTCGTGTCAAATTTTGCTGCGTAACTCGTATGAAACAAGGTAAAGAAAGAAAACACCCCCTCAACGTCTCAAGCCCGAGTCCAGCATGTGACACCAAATCAACATGGCTGCTCACAGCATCGACAATAAACAAAGTAGCACTTTTTCACTTTTACATGAGTCATACTGTATATACAAGTATTTATTTAGATCCGACAGATTTATTTATTCCCTTGTTAAATCTATAACAAAATATAGAAAATAAATATCACTCCTTAGAGTTATCTGGCTAGCTTGTTACCAACAAAAGACAACCATGGAAGTGTCCGAATATTGTGGCGTTTCTGCAAAATCGCAAAAGCCTGGAGGAACTGGTAATATTTGAGCATGCTTTCCCCATGCTTTTTGGGTTTCCTCCTGGTACTCCGGTTTCCTCCCCCAGTCCTAAGACATACAATGTAGGCTGACTGGCATTTCCAAATTGTCCGTAATGTGTAAATGTGTGTGTGGATATGGAAAATGAATGGATGGATGGATGAATGGGTCAGATTTGAACTGCATTTCATCCGCTTTGTACTTCGTACTCTGCTCAGTGTCAATCAAGTTTAATCTAATCTAAAAAAATCCCATGTTCCGACTTCCTTCTGAGGTAAGTCGAATGCAGCATTTTTCCAGGTGAACTTTGACCTTTGAATTGACAGGCTTCATTTTATTGTAAGCCAATAAAATGAATAAAGGCAGGACCATGGTCTCAGTGGTGGTCAAAAAAAAAAATGGTGTTGCTTATTATTAAGGAGCGTCACACCAGACATTGGCCCCGTCTCCTTACTTTTTCTTGGTGATCTGGGGAAACGAAACATCCGTCTTGTCCACCAACAGGTGGTTGTTGCCACCTCTGATTAGTAGGCTTTCCACAGAAATAATATTATGTCCCATATCCAAACCCTGTTACTCTTTTTTTCATTACCTTTGCTCATATTCAAATATTCAGGTTCTTGTGCATCGTTCTGTCCAATTAGATCAGAGAGAGATGATGTCAGTCCACTTCCAGGTGAACTCCAGGATGGTTTCATTGCAGTAATGAGAAATTTAATTGAAAAACTAATGAGGCGCTTTTATACATTTGTATATGTAAAAATGACCACATATGAACAGACAAAACAGCAGCATTTGTTTCATTATTTATATTGAATAACAGGTTATGGAATGAAGAAATTGGGAATGAAAAAACAAATCAAAATGGTGCTGAGATCTGATACGTGTAACACTCGAGCATTAACATTCAACATTCCAGAAATACAACTGGCCACACAGAACAGGAAATCAATCAGCATTTGGCTCCTTGTATGATCACAACAATAATTAATAAACCTTCTTCTCTATTTAATAATAATAGTAATAATAATAATAATAATAAGAAGAAGAAGAAGAAGAATAACATACAAAAATACTGACACTTTAATAAAGGAATGTATCTGTATCTTGTAACATATGTAACATAAATACTGCATAACACAAAATACTCTTCTTATTGCATTTCTCTCATTATTTCTGCACCAGGTAACGTGGAGAAACATTATTGGGTTTTAACGGATGTAAATGGATAAATCATCAAGTCTTTCTTTAATAAATCAAAATCTTCTTTGGCATCTTTGGCAAACTGCTCTGGTGTCAGAGGAATAAAACCCTTCATGCTGTTATTTAGAAAGCAATCGACTTCAGAGTGGTAATATTTAACAAGTCACACGGTCGACAGCTCATCCGATTTCCCGAAGATCACGAGAAGAAGAAATTTGTTTCTCTGGTTCTTTATTTTTTGGAATGATATTGTGACGTTGACCGATGAGTTCACTTTGAGAGCAAGCTGCCGTAAAGTAAAAGCAAATCATCTATCCCAAAAAAAAAAAAAAAAAAAAATGTAAACGGTGTTCAAGTTATTGGAAAATAATTCACTTCAGAGAGGCAGCAGTAACTGCACTTCATATCGGGCCACACTGCACTACCTAGTCGTTGATTAATTTCCTATAACAG